>CABEGB010001328.1:0-86965 GCA_901521435.1 Crematogaster levior
GAAAACTGCTGCGAACATAACTCTTTCTCGAATGCAAAAATAACGATATAACAAAACAATGATACTTTCATTTAAATATGCTCTCACATAATTAAAACGACCAATGAACCCAAATTGTCTCACAAAGAAAAGTAAGTTCAAACCAGATAGCGTGTATAAGATCATTTTTCAGGTCGGAAAACTCGTTTGCGGTATGAATAACAATCGTGGTAAAGTAAATTTATTAACAAATTTATTTACTGCAAAATAAATTCAATATTTAAACAAATAAACTTTAATTTTATAATTAATAAAATTTTTGTTTGCACAATAGCAAATTAAATTTAAAATTAGCACTATTTTAAAATAAATTTCATAATTCTTAAGTATAATTAATTTTAAAAATAAAAATATTTATTTTCGAGGTAAATATTAAAAATGTGTATCCTATGTTTGCAATATGTTGCAGTAGATAAAAAGAAAAATATAGAGATTTGAACAGCGATCAGCAAGCGCGATAGCAGTGATGCGCTGTCGTGGGATTTTTTCCCGTACAGGAACCTTCGTGCGCATGCGTAAGCTGACGTCACGGCTAGACGTCGGCTGCTACCACAGATGTATCTAGGCGTACTGTAACGGATCTATGGTAGTTTTCCCGCATTTTTAGTGATACATTACATATTGTCGTAGTGTATAAGGATTATCAGTGCAATTAAAATCAGCTGATATTGTGCAAAAAGATGGATTCTCCACAACCATCAACATCAAGTGGCATCGAAGAAAAGAAGAGGAAAAAAATGAAAGTATTCCAGTATTCTTGGCTAAGTATTGACATTTTTAAAGATTGGTTAACGCCACATGAAAATAATGAAAAAGCTCTCTGCACGGCTTGTAATAAAGTTCTGTTATGTGGCAAATCGGATTTAGTAAAACATTCCAAAACGAAATTGCATGTTCAGAATGTAAATAAAAGTCGTAATGTCGCACCATCTGCTTTATTACCTAAACTCAATAACAATATTAAAAATGAGGACCATGTGAATAAAGTTAAAACAGCCGAAATAAAATTAGCTACTTTTTACGCGGAACACAATATAGCTTTTCAAACAGTAGATCACTTGGTCCCTTTATTGAAAGAAACTTGCTCTGATCCACAGGTGGTTCACGATCTAAAACTGTCAAGAAAAAAATGTGCACAAATAATTAAAAATGTTTTAGGAAAACGCGAAACTGAAAAACTTGTTACAAATTTAAAAAATCAGAAATTTTCAATTTTAGTTGATGAAAGCACTACTATCAGTAATGATAAGTTGCTTTGTATTTTACTAAAGTACGTATCATTAGAAAACCAAAAATGTGTTACGCAATTATTTGAATTAGTTTCTTTAAATGCCACAGATTGTTCCGCGGATAAATTATATGCTGCATTTGAAAAATCTTTTAAAAGTAAAGATATACCGTTATCAAATATTGTAGGAATAGCTTGCGATAATGCTTCCGTGATGACAGGAGTTCGACATTCCTTTGTAAGTAATTTGAAAAAAGAGGTACCGGGTCTTGTTGTATTAAGATGTATATGTCATTCTTCAGCTCTTATTGCGAGTAAAGCTTGTACAAAATTGCCGGATTCTTGCGAAAATGTTTTACATGCAGTTGCAACATATTTTTCTGGCAGTGCAAAAAGATCAGCTATCCTGTGCGAATTTCAAAATTTTTTTGGAGTAGAATCACGTAAAATCTTAAAATTATCTGCCACAAGATGGTTCGTCTTACAGAAGTGTATTACTAGACTTCTCGAAAATTGGGAAGTCTTGAAACACTATTTTCACTTACAATTAGAAACAGTAGATTCCAAAAATAATTCGGCAATAACAATTTTTAATATTTTAAATGATAATAGAATTAAAGCATATATGCTTTTTCTAAAATATACTTTAAATTCTTTTAATGAGTTTAATGCTTTGTTTCAAGGTAGAAAAATTTTAATTCATAAATTAGCTGAAAATAGCGAGTATTTAATAAAGCAGATGGGACAAAACTTTTTGCTACCTAACGCGTTAAAAGAAATTAGTATAGATATTCTAAATCCGCAAAATTTTTTACCTATATCTTCTATTTATGTTGGTCCAGAATGCGAATTGTTGTTAGAATCAGAATCTTCGGAATTTGTAATTGAAATAAAATCCACGTGTTTATCTTTTTACACAACCGCGTTACAAGAAATGATACAACGATTGCCTTATAATGATGAAATTTTTCGCGAACTTAAATTTTTAGATCCAAGTATAGCTTTACGCGAGGAAAGTAGACTTACCTTTCCAGACTTGAGAAATTTAGCAAAACGTTTTCAAATTTCCGATATTACGGCCTTAGCTTATGAATGGAGAATATTACCTATTGTATTCAATGACGCGGATAAAACTCTTTTGGCTAATTTAGAAATTGATGACATGTGGAAGAATATTCTAGAAAAAAAGAAATTTAATGATGAACCGTTTTTTCCAAATTTAGAAAATTTAGTATATATAGTTCTGTCACTTCCACATTCTAATGCCGAAGCAGAGAGAATATTTTCTATTGTTACAGATGTAAAGAATAAAAAGAGGAATCGGATTGATGTTACCTGTTTAGACGCCGTTTGTAAAGTACGATCAAGTTTTCAAGCTAATAATATTGATTGTCGCACTTTCCAAGTAGATTCAACACACTTGAAATTGCACAATTATAAGAATTTATTTTGTTCTGATAAGAGTAATGATAAAGTTGATTAAGATTAATATAAAATATACTCTTTTATATACTCATACTTCTTATTATAACTTTTCTTTGTAATGTGAACAATTTAACTTTGTTTTTTCTATATTCTACAACTATTCATTCTATTCATTCCACAACTTCTTTAAAAATCTCTTTTGATGATTGCTTTTGATTTGTTTTGCCATTGCTTTTAATATGTTTGAGCATCCGTACTCTCTTTTTATTCAAGTGTTAACTAATAACCCAATTTCTATTCTTATTTCATTCTATATATTAGTTTCTTCGTTATTTATTTAATTTTTTTTCATTTTTTGTGATTTCCATTCTGTGATCTTTTGTGCAATTATTTACTGCAATTTTTTAGTTTTATTTTGTGATAAAATTGTGATAAAATATATCAATGCAGTGCAATATTTTTGTTTCTTTCTTACATTTTTCTTTAACATTTCTTTACTTATGTTTGCCTTTCAGTTTTTCTGTAATCTCAGTGCATAGGTGCATGCATTTTATTTTATTTAAATATTTATTTACTTTATTTATTAAATATTTATTTTTATTTATTTTAATATTTATTTAATATTAACATTTTTTTCATAACTTAAACTTTTAACATTATACATATAATTAAAAACTTGTTTATATTTATCTGTATTATGTATATATGTTGTTAATAAATAATTTTGTTCTGTTGCAGTAACCTGGGAATGCTTGCATTTCGAGATGACTTAGAATAATATTATTTTTATTTAATTTTATATTATGTTAAACATTAAAATGTTTATATATGTATTTATTATATTAGGATTTAAGTATGTATATCAGGAGACGCGGTAGCGTCTCCGGCCATGTTCAAATTTTGGACGCTACTAGTCTCTTATCCAGAACTATTAAAGTCGATTTTTTGGGGGTACAGAACTATTAAAATATAAAAAATTTTGAAATGCATGTAGCATATTCTGAAAGGTGGCATCGCCACGAGTAAGTTAAGCCAAAAAAAAAAAAAAATCGGTCAAGCCGTTCTGGATATACAAACGGTCAAAAAGTGATGTTTTTCATGAAAAATTGTTCTCTGTCCGCAGTCATGTATGTACTTCTCTTCTCTCTTACCTTTCACTCACACCTCCCCCAACTTCCACTCACCCTCCCCTCCCCTCATTTCCCTTTCTCACCACGCCCCCCTTCCTCCCCTCCCCTCCCCCTCTCTATTTTTTCATTTTTTTCGCTTTTCTTACACTTTTTCATCATCTTTCACCCCCTCTCACTCTCTCACACCCTTTCTGGTGTATTTACCATTTATTAAAAATTTTTAAAAACCACCCCTTGAGGGTGAAATTTAATATCTCAAAAACAGTACATTGAAAAAATACGGTACTTGTGTCGTTAATTAACATTTCTTATGGGGTTAATTTACTGCTCAATAAAAATTTTCAAAAACCACCCCTTGGGGGTAAAATTTAATATCTCGGAAACGGTGCATTGTAAAAATATGAGACATGTGAGACATGTGCCGTTAATTAAGGTTTCTTATGGGGTCAATTTACCATTTATTAAAAATTTTCAAAAACCACCCCTTGGGTGTGAAATTTAAAGATTTCGGAAACGGTGCATCGCAAAAATACGGAGCCTGTGTTATTAATTAAGGTTTTTTATGGGGTTAATTTACCATTTATTAAAAATTTTCAAAAATTATCCCTTGGGGGTGAAATGTAATGTCTTGAAAACGGTGCATCGCAAAAATATGAGACATGTGCCGTTAATTTAGGTTTCTTATGGGGTCAATTTATCATTTATTAAAAATTTTCAAAATACGCTAATGTAATAATAAAATTTAATTAAATTTACCGCTTAATCTCTCGTTTTAATGTAAATATTTAATAAAATATTCCATTTACTTACTATTTGTATAATAATTTATATAATAATAAAAATTTATGTTAATTGAATTTATCGCTTAATTTTTCGTTCTAATGTAGATATTTAATCTCTAAAAAAATTACCTTTTTAAAAAAAGGTAAAAAAAAGGTGCTAAGTCCGCGTCAAAAAGTATCTTTGCAAAATAGTATAGTATTATTAACTCTAAAAAACTATTAAAAAACCTATTTCCAAAAGTGTGTGATATTAAAATAAATTAAGTAGATAGTGGCTCCTCAATGTAAATATACAAATATACAAATAAGCCTTTTAAGAGCCTGACCTTATTTTTAACACATGAAAATCTAATTATGATAATAAGAACTGTTGAACAATGATTAAAATAATATAATTCAATTTTATTAAAAATATCTATATGGAATAAGATAAAATCTTTGTCTATATATTAAAAGTTTACATGAATATTGAAAAGTCGTCATACGCGTTTCGAACTCACAGAGTCCTCTTCAGTGACGTAATAATGTAGTCTGTGTAATCGATATGTTGAACAGCATCCTCTTCGCCACAAGGATACCATAGTCATATTATGTCAAAAATCATTAGAAGTAACAAAGTCCTCCGTATTGGTAGATTCGGTGGAGCGATGACTGTCAAATGTATTCTCTGTGTTGTAAAGCAAAGTTCTTGTATATCTTTTAGTTAGCACTCTAATCTATTTAATGTCAAATTAATGTACTTTTATTTTTTAAGTTTTTTGGAACAAATTTTTTACAAAAATGAAACTTGGATCCATACCTCTATTGGTCTTGTCAATTAGTGTAGTCTTGAGTTAAAATCAGTTAATTTTTTAAAAAGGAACGTCTTGTTTAGTCTATGTGGTAACAACGAATGTGAGAATACAGAATAACGCAAGTCATCGCTACACTTACATTTTTTGAATCATGACACTAGAGGGCTAACACAAATCTGTTGTTGCTATTGGTCTGTTAACTGAGATGAACTTGTAACAATAATAAAAATATAAAATTATCTCATTCCTCATCTCTAGATGTTTTTTTGGGCAAGCTCAGATATTATATCCAAGTAGATTTCGTTCAATTGTTCTGTGTCTCTCTGCAAATTGATACTTTTCTTTTGAGATCTAATGTGTATCATTTCAGATATTAGCCTTTTGTGATAGTTAGATTCCACGTCTAAGATTTTAACTTCATCCCAATCAAAGGAATGATTGCATTGTAACATATGTTCCGTGACCACTGAATGTCTGGAAGGGTCTTGCCTTACATTATATCTATGTTCTTTTAATCTAGTGGCTAATTGCCTTTTTGTTTGTCCTACATAAGAGGCCTCGCAATTCTTACATTGGATTCTGTATACAACATGTCTCATTTCCGATTTTTTTGTGTTATCTTTTGGGACTCCGATGAAGCTGTTCAGTTTATTAATACTCCTAAAACCTAAGATCAATTCATTTTTATTAATCCGAGCTGAAATTCGGTTTGTAATTTTTTTAATGAACGGTAATGCCATACACATTTTTTGAGAGTCATTGGATGTATCCCTCGAATTCAAAGTAACTGCACTATTAATAGTGTGATATTAATCTACACACATAAGTTATTTTAATCCAAACAAAATGGTTTATTTTAAACCATAAAAAAACTATAAGTTATTTAATTATACATTCTATAAAAATAATGATATCAACAAAATTGTGCTAAGTAAAAATAAAAATTAAAAAGAAATATTTTTAAAAAAGTTACAAAATAATAAAAAAATAGTTTTAATTTTTTTTAGTATATCCTACTAAAATACTGATATCGAGAAATAAAAATTAAAAAAAAAAAAACAAAAAACAAATAATGTAAAAATATAAAATTAAAAATTATTTACAAAAAAATAAAAATTAATGAAAAAATATAAAAATGTATATAAAAATTGAAAATTAATATAAAAATAAAAAATTTAATTAAAAGACTTAGCTCTGCTACAAAAATGTTATTTTAAAAATTAGCAGCGCTAAGTCTTTTAATTAAATTTTTTATTTTTATATTAATTTTCAATTTTTATATACATTTTTATATTTTTTCATTAATTTTTAATTTTTATTTTTTTGTAAATAATTTTTAATTTTATATTTTTACATTATTTGTTTTTTTTTTTTTTTAATTTTTATTTCTCGATATCAGTATTTTAGTAGGATATACTAAAAAAAATTAAAACTATTTTTTTATTATTTTGTAACTTTTTTAAAAATATTTCTTTTTAATTTTTATTTTTACTTAGCACAATTTTGTTGATATCATTATTTTTATAGAATGTATAATTAAATAACTTATAGTTTTTTTATGGTTTAAAATAAACCATTTTGTTTGGATTAAAATAACTTATGTGTGTAGATTAATATCACACTCTTTTGGAAATAGGTTTTTTAATAGTTTTTTAGAGTTAATAACACAGGGCCACAAAATGAATTTGAGGTGGAACATAACTCAAACCAGTTGACCTTGAGGTTTTTGGGGTCGCTGATCACGATCCCGGTGTCCATTTGACCTCATCACGTCCAGGTCAAGGTCAAATGAAGGTCAAAGACCTTCATTCGAGAGATATAATTTTTTTGACCCCGGATTCGGAAAGAGCAGAAAATTTTACGTCTGAATAGACCCTGAAAATTTTTTTAACCGACCGGTAGAGGTCACTACGAGGTCATTTAAAGGTCAAATTTTTCCATTGGCTGTTTTCTGGTACCTTAGGCAGGAATGGGTACCGAATCAGTTGACCTTCAGGTTTTTGGGGTCGCTGATCACGATCCCGGTGTCCATTTGACCTCATCACGTCCAGGTCAAGGTCAAATGAAGGTCAAAGACCTTCATTCGAGAGATATAATTTTTTTGACCCCGGATTCGGAAAGAGCAGAAAATTTTACGTCTGAATAGACCCTGAAAATTTTTTTAACCGACCGGTAGAGGTCACTACGAGGTCATTTAAAGGTCAAATTTTTCCATTGGCTGTTTTCTGGTACCTTAGGCAGGAATAGGTACCGAATCAGTTGACCTTCAGGTTTTTGGGGTCGCTGATCACGATTCCGGTGTCTATTTGACCTCGTCACGTCAAGATCAAGGTCAAATGAAG
Source organism: Crematogaster levior (assembly GCA_901521435.1). NCBI lineage: Eukaryota > Metazoa > Arthropoda > Insecta > Hymenoptera > Formicidae > Crematogaster > Crematogaster levior. The sequence continues at coordinate 7,741 of CABEGB010001328.1, forward strand.
TGATATAATTTTTTTGACTCCGGATTCGGAAAGAGCGGAAAATTTGACTTCTGAATAGACCCTTACAATTTTTTTAACCGTCCACTGAAGGTCATTTGAAGGTCATTTACGTGAAAACAGATGGTGTTTAACCATTTCTTACTGAATGTTGAGTTCAGACGTTGTATAACAATATTGTTGATGTCAGTACAGTGGATTTTTTAATAAAATTTCGTAGTAGATTCTTGTACAGAATCCGAATTAGAAATTCATGTATGACGTGTTCTTTTGTTTGTAAAGGATCTACGAAGGGATTTTCTTTTGTGTGTATTTGATGCATCTCTTTTTAAAGACCAACAATAGCTATAAAATTATATCTCTCGAATGAAGGTCTTTGACCTTCATTTGACCTTGACCTGGACGTGATGAGGTCAAATAGACACCGGAATCGTGATCAGCGACCCCAAAAACCTGAAGGTCAACTGATTCGGTACCTATTCCTGCCTAAGGTACCAGAAAACAGCCAATGGAAAAATTTGACCTTTAAATGACCTCGTAGTGACCTCTACCGGTCGGTTAAAAAAATTTTCAGGGTCTATTCAGACGTAAAATTTTCTGCTCTTTCCGAATCCGGGGTCAAAAAAATTATATCTCTCGAATGAAGGTCTTTGACCTTCATTTGACCTTGACCTGGACGTGATGAGGTCAAATGGACACCGGGATCGTGATCAGCGACCCCAAAAACCTCAAGGTCAACTGGTTTGAGTTATGTTCCACCTCAAATTCATTTTGTGGCCCTGTGTAATACTATACTATTTTGCAAAGATACTTTTTGACGCGGACTTAGCACCTTTTTTTTACCTTTTTTTAAAAAGGTAATTTTTTTAGAGATATCACTCTTTTTTGTACATCAGTTCGATTTTTTGTGTATATATAATATACACATGTGTATATGTGTATTTATAATATACACATATAATTTTTCTACTTATACTTTATTCTATTTTTTATACTTATACTTTATTCTATTTTTTATACTTATACTTTTTTCTATTGAATACACAATATTTATTCATATTTATTTATACTATTTATTATATTTTATTATAATCATTATCATATATTTGTGCATGGTGTAAGGAGATCCTTTTAAGAAGTAAAACTGTACTTTAGCTGGATGTGATTTACAAGGTCTAACGAAAATACGCTTGAATAACTTTATTTATTTATTTTTTTTAACATATTTTTATTGAGAACACGTATATTTTTATTGCGAACATTTATATTTGTACTTTTATAGTGTATAAAATAGAAAAAAGTATAAGTATAAGAAATAGAATAAAGTATAAGTAGAAAAAATACATGTGTATATTATATATACTTTACTCGAAATTTTTTAACTAATCGGTCTGATAAATGAAAGATTAGAGAATAAGTAATGAGTGAAAGAGAGAGAGTGAATGCGTGATAACGAGAGTGAACGAAAATTTGTGTAATTGCATGTGCAAATACAATAATAATGTCTCGTCGCCGCTAATAACCTAGCTTACTTTTATCAACGTCACTTACTGTCGATTATCGATCATACTACGTTATAGTAAACGTGTCCTAAAAACGACGTCCTGTATAACACATTTCTTCACCCCTCACCGCTGCTCCCCTTGCCAACACTTTAGCACATTTCTTCGTCCCTGACCGCGGCCCCCCTTGCCGACACTTTAGCACATTTCTTCGCCCCTCACCGCAGCCCCTCTTGCCAACATTTCCAGAGCGTCACTAGCGCGATCTGATGTCGAATGCCACAACAGTAAAATCTGAGCGGTCGGTCGACGACGACGTTTCTTAAATGATATTTTTCACATTTGGATTTTGCGTCGTAATAGCTCGATTTATAGAGCATGTAACCCAAAAATAAAAACACTTTTATTATATAATTCGACCCCGCTCTATCGATTGAGACTACTTAGAAGTCGATCCGTTGAGCGGATATATGAAAACCAGAAATATTGAGTGCTCTCAACTGACCGACTCGCGTAATAAGACACGGTAGTGTCTTGTGCTTGCGCGGACTTAGCACAAGACACTACCGTGTCTCTTGATAAAATATTCAATTTACTTCCTAAGTAAAATTTATAACATTGTCCTTTAACTTCAAAAAATTCTAAGTTTTTAATAAATCTAATAAATAAAATTGAAAGTGATAATAAATATTTTTTCAATTTTTGATCTCTCTATACTAAACGATAAGAAATTAATCCTAATCCATCTCATCCAAATAAAATTCTAAGTAAATTAGGTCTAATGATTATTAATATTATAGACATAATCTTCAATATATAATCTTAAATAAAATATTAATATAAATACTAAAACTATTAAAAATAAATAATATTTATAATAATAATTTAAGATAAATTAAATTTTTATATTAATCTTACAAATTAATATTTTATTTAAACTACTTAAATTTTTAATTTTATTTTAATAAGATAAACTTAAATTAATTAAAATTTTAATTAATGGTCAAGAATAAATTAATAAAATTATATCAGGAGACACGGTAGCGTCTCCAGCCATGTTCAAATTTTGGACGCTACAAGTCTCTTATCCAGAACTATTAAAGTCGATTTTTTGGGGGTACAGAACTATTAAAATATAAAAAATTTTGAAATGCATGTAGCATATTCTGAAAGGTGGCATCGCCACGAGTAAGTTAAGCCAAAAAAAAAAAAATCGGTCAAGCCGTTCTGGATATACAAACGGTCAAAAAGTGATGTTTTTCATGAAAAATTGTTCTCTGTCCGCAGTCATGTATGTACTTCTCTTCTCTCTTACCTTTCACTCACACCTCCCCCAACTTCCACTCACCCTCCCCTCCCCTCATTTCCCTTTCTCACCACGCCCCCCTTCCTCCCCTCCCCTCCCCCTCTATTTTTTCATTTTTTTCGCTTTTCTTACACTTTTTCATCATCTTTCACCCCCTCTCACTCTCTCACACCCTTTCTGGTGTATTTACCATTTATTAAAAATTTTTAAAAACCACCCCTTGAGGGTGAAATTTAATATCTCAAAAACAGTACATTGAAAAAATACGGTACTTGTGTCGTTAATTAACATTTCTTATGGGGTTAATTTACTGCTCAATAAAAATTTTCAAAAACCACCCCTTGGGGGTAAAATTTAATATCTCGGAAACGGTGCATTGTAAAAATATGAGACATGTGCCGTTAATTAAGGTTTCTTATGGGGTCAATTTACCATTTATTAAAAATTTTCAAAAACCACCCCTTAAGTGTGAAATTTAAAATTTCGGAAACGGTGCATCGCAAAAATACGGAGCCTGTGTCATTAATTAAGGTTTTTTATGGGGTTAATTTACCATTTATTAAAAATTTTCAAAAATTATCCCTTGGGGGTGAAATGTAATGTCTTGAAAACGGTGCATCGCAAAAATATGAGACATGTGCCGTTAATTTAGGTTTCTTATGGGGTCAATTTATCATTTATTAAAAATTTTCAAAACCCCCCCTTGGGGGTAAAATTTAATATCTCGGAAACGGTGCATCGCAAAAATACGGGATCTGTTTTGTTAATTAAGGTTTCTTATGGAGTTAATTTACCATTTATTAAAAATTTTCAAATACGCTAATGTAATAATAAAATTTAATTAAATTTACCGCTTAATCTCTCGTTTTAATGTAAATATTTAATAAAATATTCCATTTACTTACTATTTGTATAATAATTTATATAATAATAATAAAAAAAAAAAAATAATAATAATAATAATAATAATAAAAATAATAATAATAAAATTTATGTTAATTGAATTTATCGCTTAATTTTTCGTTTTAATGTAGATATTTAATAAACTGTGCCAGTTCAAAGTAAACATATATAAAGTGTATATTAACTAAATAAATTAATAAAATAAATAATATAATAAATTTAATAATATATTACCACGAAAAATAACTGATATGTTATTCAAGGTGCAAATTCAAAATGAACATACATACATAAGGTGTATATAAGTAAAATTGATTAAAATTTGACTCTAAGTGAAAGTACATAAGTGATATGTTATTCTTAGTGCACAAAATATAAAAGCCGTTTATTGAAGTTTGATTTGAAATTTATACAAGCCTGGACAATGAAAAATAGTTGCTTGTAATTCCAGAGTACTAATTTGTTAATGACTCGGAAAAAGAACATGGCGGTCTGCTCTCAAAAAACTTTCGATGGATGGAATAAATAATTAAAATAAAAGAGTTATGAAAATGGTTTAGATTAAAAATCTCCAATCTTTCTGTAGTAAAATTTCGAATTTTCATATGAATTTTCGATTTTGAATTTGTTATACCGTATTTTTAGCGAGTAATTTATAGTCAAAAAGTGTTGTCTTATTGCTTGAAACGGGTAAATATTAAATAAATCCAAAATTCATAAATAAAAAAGTTCTTATATCAAGTACAAAGAAACTACACGCTTAAAAAGGTTAATGATTATCTGACGTAACATACAACGTAATAAAAAAAATCAGATATTAATTATTCAAGATACAAGTGCAAAATAAATATCGTTAAAATATAGATACAAAATTTATCACAATTTGACTCTGAAAAGTAAGTGAGATGCTTCTTAAAGTGCATGTATAAAATGTAACAGTGTTTTGATAATGATTAATTTAAATATTTGCATTATCTCTCTTTCTCTCTCTCTCTCTGGGCAGGGTGACATATGTGATTGATATTTAACAGTACTACTAACTTATTGAATAGTCAGAGACAAGTTGTGTCGGATGAATCGGAATGTAAGTATTATTATTATTCCTAAGTGAATACTGAGAAACGCATTGAAGTTTTTTGAGAGCAGGCCGCCATGTTTTTTTTCCGAGTCATTAACAAATTAGTACTCTGGAATTACAAGCAACTATTTTTTATTGTCCAGGCTTGTATAAATTTCAAATCAAACTTCAATAAACTTTTTTATTTGGTGCACTAAGAATAACATATCACTTATGTACTTTCACTTACAAGTAAACCTACGGAGGTGTCACTCACCGATTTTAATGAAACTTTGCATGTTTGTAGAACTTCGAAAAATATTGGACACGTATTTTTTTTTATCGGCAAAGGTCCACTCTGAAGGGTGAAAACTACCCCTTAAAGATAAATTTAACATATGGTGAAATAAGTTGAAAATTTTCAAAATTTGCAAAACTTTTCAAGAATAACGTGCGAAAGGTGAGAGGCGAGGGGACTCACTGTAAAAAAGCACCCCGAAAGGTGAGAGGCGAGGGGACTCACTGTAAAAAAGCACCCCGAAAGGTGAGAACCTTGTATCAACACATTTTTTGCAAAAATTATTAATTTTAATGTATATAGCTGCCATATTGGGTCAGCCATTTTGAATTTCATACTTTTGACATAAGATTTAGTTTCAGCGACCCCAAAAACCCCCTAAAACATTTTACTTTTGAAAATTTTCAACTTATTTCACCATATGTTAAATTTATCTTTAAGGGGTAGTTTTCACCCTTCAGAGTGGACCTTTGCCGATAAAAAAAAATACGTGTCCAATATTTTTCGAAGTTCTACAAACATGCAAAGTTTCATTAAAATCGGTGAGTGACACCTCCGTAGGTTTACTTGTTAGAGTCAAATTTTAATCAATTTTACTTATATACACCTTATGTATGTATGTTCATTTTGAATTTGCACCTTGAATAACATATCAGTTATTTTTCGTGGTAATATATTATTAAATTTATTATATTATTTATTTTATTAATTTATTTAGTTAATATACACTTTATATATGTTCACTTTGAACTGGCACCTTGTATAATATATCAGTTACTTTTCATGGTGATATATTATTAGATAATCATTTAAATTTGTAAAAATTCAAATTCTTGAGGGTTTATTTTTGAACATGGCTTGACCTTTTCATTTATGATTTTTTGGGATATACCTACTTTTTAGAGTAGTTTTACAGATATATGAATCAATATGGTGCAATTAATATTTAAGTATAAAAATAATATTAATATTTAAGTATATATGTTTGCATGTATTATTTTTTATGTATATGTATAATGTTTCTTTCGAATATTGGTAAGGTTTTCTGCAGTTTCCCTTACCCTCGCAACAAATGTTGATAGTAGTAAAGCTATGCGTGTTCTAAACTCAAATTGCGTAAGGACGTCACAGGGTGAGGTATAGGCGAGTAAAGGGTGGGGTATGACATCACAGGGTAGGGGGTATGACGTCACCAATTAATCAATTAATCAATCAATTAAATTAAATCAATTAAATTAATCAAACAATTCTTAATCAAAAATTTAATTAATCAAAATTAAATCAAAAGTAATCCATAAAAATAATCGAAATCAAATTAATCAAAAAAATTAATCAATTAAATTAATCAATAAAATCAATTTAAAAAATCATTTTTCAATCAACCAAATATTCAATTAAATTAATCAAAAATTAAAATAATTAATCAATCAATTAATAAAAATCAATTTTCCGTTTTCCATATAAAAATAAATAAATAAATAAATCAATAAAAACCTATAATTAATCAATTTAAAAATTCAATTTTTCGATATGTTTAAACATTAAAAAAATTTTTAAATGTTAAATAAATAAATAAATAAATAAAAATCCATAAATTACTCAGTTTTTATAAATTTCCGTCGCCGGAAGATAAGATTCTAGTGCGTCACACGATATGTTTAAACATTGTCACAAATTTCAAAATTTTTCTTATCTTTTTGTTCAAGGGACAATGAGACCCAAAGAAAAATAAGGGTTTCTATGAATCAGTCAGTTTTTTATCCGGCGCCGAAGAGATTGGATAGATATTCTAGATTGCGTCACTGGGTTACCTGCAAACCTTTCATTTTTCCCCACCCAAAAACATTAACGCGTATTGGGTAGTTTTGATTACATCTCTTTGAATCTTCTTGAGCAATAAGGTAAAAAGATCGGTTCTCAATCTTAAATGAAAGAAGAATATACCTTGCTCTGTGTGCATCGAACAAAGTTTCTATCTTTAACGTTAGGGGTGTGTTCGACCAAAACGCGTGGCCGCTATCGGGGTCGCTAATACAAAAACATTTGTGAATCGAACAGTATGACGGAATTTCCATAATATAGGTGAAACACTAAAGGAAACTTTTGAAGCCCTCCTCTCGGTTATAAAGATGATTCGATCCGAGATGTCATGAAGTTCTTGAAAATGAAATGTACCAAAGCAAATCCATGGTTGTGCGTGAATATCACCCAGTACAATTTCTTGCCGTCGAGAAATCGGTGTACATATGGAACCAACGAAAAATCATTAGACAAAGGCTGGGATATTCATCTGACTATATTCATCATTGGCCTTATAATGCAGGAGGCAAAAAGTGTACAACCAGATGCTGGATGAGTGCAGGATGGCGGATCAAATTCCAGTGATGAGTAATAATGAATTGTTGGAGAAGTTTACATAAGTACTATTATTGGAGCGACGAAAATCAACAAAAACTTTATGCATGTAGATGTGCCAACAGATGTGACTTGTATGGAACGATTATAACTGGAAATACTGTACAATTCCGCAGGTATTGGAAGGAGTGCGTCGAAATAGTTGTGATGAAAAATTGTCATTCTTTAATTCGTTCAATATTCCCATTGACTTTTTCTAGAATTTGCAGGATATCATGTATAATGGTGTACTCTGATAAATTGAAGAATGTAAAGACACTTTGATTTTCTATATACAAAACGATATTGCAGAACAGACAATCAAGTAACATGCAAATTATTCATAGAAGGTGTGATGTATTTTAAAGATGCAAACATCTGGTGGAACATCTAATAGAATCTGTTGCTGGGTAAAGAAACCACCACCCTGGGAGAGTTAACAAGAATTCCAACAGGTATGACAAGATCCAATAGATTTATACAAATAACGCCAATATTGAATCTAATGTGATATTTTATTTCTTTTTCAAATTACACCTTATCAACATCTTTAACTTAACGCGGCATTCGGGCTCCAGCTCTGATGATCCACCGGAGAAGAATTTAAAATGTAGTTAATTTTTATTTTCGTACACATATAAATTACACACACACACACACACACACACACACACACACATTTTTGTATAAAATTACACATGAAACATTTCTTATAAGATAATATTTTTAAATATAAATAAACTTTTTCTCCTACAAGCGTGTATTCCCCTTCCCACAAGCGTTCTCGTTCTTGCATGTCTTACAATATTTAATCTTAAATTTATTTTTAAATAAATATAATATATATAATTTTTAAATCTAATTTATCTGGAAATAACAGTGGATGAAATGGTATGGGGGAAGAAATAGAATTAAAGTAATTTTTACCATTATTTATTGATGATGAATTGCATCATACATTATAGGATCTAGAGCATAAGCTAATAGTTCACAATCTATGATTGAAGTTTTATCATAAGCTTGACGTAATATTGTAGCTGCACTACGTTTTATCGATAAAATAATTATTACGCAAAATATCTATAAAATCTTTATATCTATCACTAACGCTTTTTATACTCTGACATAGCTTGAAATATACATGTTCGACACAATGTTCTAGCTCGAACATAAAGAGTACGGTTGATGGCTTCATGTATAAGGATGTAGCGTGTAATGTTAGTTTTACAACGCTCACATCACGTATTGCAGCGAGTCCTACAGATAGATCTCCAATCTGTAACGGTGAAGTAGCTGTTGATTGCAGGAATCGTTCAATATCCATGCGTCTTTCAATGAATCTTGTCCACGTTGTATAGGGCAACACCATCTGATGTCCTCGGATATCTCCAAGAATTAATTCCACAGAAGACACGGGTCCCACTTTGAGGCCAATTTCCAAATATTTATGCGCCGTAGATGTCAGAGCAAATGTCCTTCTCATGATATGCATGTAGCGCGGGCATTTTTCCGAGATAGCACGTTTCCTGTAATGTAATTCCGATTTACCAAAAAAGAACTGAAACTATTATTGTATAAAACTGTGTAAAATATATAAATTTATGATACTTACCCATCAGATCTTTTATCACATTCAATCGGAACGTAATAATTTATGCTGTAGTCCATTGTTCTTATAACGGGAAGCTGTTCGCTGAGTGGGTTCGTACAAGCGGCTGATGCAACACTGAACGTGTACGAACGTGTTCTTCAGCGTTGATAAAAAAAAGAATTACAATAGGGAGGGGATTATTCCCCTCCTAAATTTTCAAGCACCAATGTCAGCGTAGAAATTACGAGAACAAAAGATATAATCTTAACCAGGGGAAAAGGAATATGGTGGAAGGGGAAAAAATTAACATCTATTTTGATTAATAATATATTTATTTTTTATAATTAGACCATCACTTGGATGTGCGTGTTTTTTTCTTGTAAAGTATAATTGGTTACATGTATATTTTTATGGTCTGACCACCAATTGAATAGTTTAAATACATTTTGTAAAGCGCAGTTTGATACATGTTTCTGGCAACGCAGCGTATACATAATATTCAACTTATTCAAAGATTCAATGTCTTCATAATGTGTATCAATATTTTCGATATAGACTTCTTCTCTCGCGTCATCCAGTAACAGATCCCGCAGCCATTCTCGTTTTTCATGTCCCTTGACGTACACGATGGGTGATATCTCGTTCTCCATCGCACCCATCACCGCCGTCGTAATCAAAGTTCTAGCCATGCCGTATGGAATCATTCCGTCCTCCCATTGTAATCCATGATGATTCGCCGTCAACCAGGATGCATGCTGTTTTTCCGCTTTGGTGAGAAGCCACCATGGTTCGGCGCTTCCAAAAATATAGTGAGAGAGAACGGATCCCTCTCTGAGAGCGGCAAACTCCTTTACGACAAAGTTTCTGCCGACGATAAAGCCTTGCAGATCCACAAACGTCGGTACGGACATGACGATGTTTTTTTATTGTTGTTGAAAAAAGACTGCGGTCGATCTCGATGCATCGTACATTTTATATCAATGCTGCGGCACTCAGGTGATTTTGCGCACTACGTTGGTCAGCGGGTTATACTGAACCACGCGATCGTGTATAATGAGACAGTACGCGGTGGTATTTGCCGGTACATTCTCTTTGCACTCAAATTCCAATCTCACATCCACGGTGGCGTTCTTGACCGATTCGTTTTGTCGAGAACAATCGATGATCACGAACGGGCCATATCGTAAAAAAGTCGTGACAGTGAGACTCGGTTCGAGATATTCGTATCCGTAGTAGCCCTTACAGAAACGTGCGTATATGTCGTACAAAATCGACCATCTGTTTTTATCAAAATCCAGATTCATATCATCGTACGGATAACATTCCGAGTTCAGATAGAGTTTCACGTTGGTTAGTTTACAGTCGTCGAATCGACTCGTATCCTCAGACATGACGTTTTTTCGACCAGTCTGCAGCGCAAAAATAACGTATCGCGGTTTTTCTAGTTGACTCGCGGTTTTTACAGCCCACGAATGCTTCGTAGTGTTCTGCAACAGGGGGTACTCGTACAGGTCCCACGAACGAAAACCCATGTTGAGATATCGTCCGCTTTCCAAAGTACGCAGCATCGATAGCTTATTTATCTCGTTCAGCATAACGTGAGGCATTCGCCATTGTATCTTGAATATGTCGATCACGGGCTCTAGCGTCGAACTTCCCACCAGGCAATTGTTATCGTTGCGCGCGCGTATTAAAATCAACTCGTGACGAGCGTTGATCACCACGCGTTTGTAATCCTCGCAAAATCCCAACAACATGTAGAGCGGTATGCAAAAATTAAAATATCCGTGTGCATTGGTCTGCGCATCCCAGCCGGCATTCCTCATGATGACGTTTCTATCAGACGATACCGTGACGTAATTCTTGAGCGTGCTTGTAATTCCCGCGTTTCTGTTACGATCAATCTCCACACCATCGAGTTCGTATCGAATTTCATCGAACATGAATGCGACGCAATTATTTCCCAATGCTACATCAGATCCTTCGGCAGGTTTGTTTTATCATTAGTTTCCCCTCGATGTATAGAAAACTTTCACATGGCAACGTGTACAGATCCTGTTGCTGTATGGGTATTCTTATCTCGTCGCTGTATCCGAACGTCGTGTTGGCGAACGGATTGTACGTGTGAGACTCGATCTTGACGATGCGATCGTCAAAGATTGGCTCATCCTTGATATTGAGGATGTCGGTCATTGTCGCGTCGATCAAACGTTTCGCACCGCGAATCCCAAAGATTTTAAAATTCAACGTTTGTTGCGTTGAGTTTCTTTTTCTTGATACAACCGCGTGACTGAATATTGTCAAACGTTGATGTCGCTATCGTTCTCTCAAAGTTGATCCGCTTGTCTCTCACGCGCTCCGATCCGCATCTCATGCGTCGCACGCGTTATCGCTGTTGTCGTCGTACGTGCAACCTGATAGTGATCTCTTCTCCTCGAAAGTCGAGCAATCGTCCGTCCTGATCGACGATGCGTATCGTTAAATCCGTAATGCTCCGCGTGACGATCGGCAGATAAATGATTTGCGTTGGCGTTTCCGATATCTTATATCCTGGTGGCACTCTCGGTGAAAATTCATGTATCGTGTGCACGGGTTTACTGTTGCAGTACGCGCCCGCAGTCACGTTACACTCAATGCGGTTAATATTCGTTGATGATGTTAATCGGCATGTCTGATTCGTGCCACTGTCCCGGCTTCAGCACGCGGTACGATGAAAATCCCAGCAGCGGTCCAATGTTGTTAGGCTTGCTAAAGTTTATTTTGTAGGCGCATTTAATCTCGCTTTTCATCGTACTGTAATTAGCGCGGAGCACTATCGGATATTCTTCATCTTCATCATCGACGGGTCGCGGACGTTTTCGCGAAATTGCACGCCTCAAAAAATCATTTATGGCTTGCAGTTCGTACGATCCCTCGGGAATCGTAATTTCCAAATCGTTGTCAAAGTAAAATTTATTATTCGAAGCATTCACGTTCGGTATCATGTAATAAGTTTCAAAGTCCATTAGACCGAACTCGTAATCGTCATCGCTCAAATCTATGGGTGGAAAGTAGTTTACGGCAAGGACATTGCTCTTTCCGGTCAACGTAAGCGTCAGCGACATGATGAAAGAAGCCGCTCAATGAATACTGAGTCCTCACGACACCTCGTCAAGCTTTAAATTCGCGCGTGTCGACTGTTCGGAGAAACCATAGACACATCTGTCCACAGATGTTCTGACCGTAACGTTGATAAGATGCGTGATTATATTCTATCGTCACACCGTCTCCGAAATACTGCGCGAGTTCTTTAGGCGGCCGAAGATTACCAAAACTGTCGAAATACACCACGTAATTTTCCCTCTTTGCATACGCCACCCAATGAGTGCCGGGACCCGTCGCATCATCTAGATTTACGATACCGCTCTCGTTTCGACGTACACCGCTTATTGGTAATGTGTTACGCATAAAAACACCTCTAAAGTATGGTACACGCATGCGTCTTGCCAGTTGATCCAATTGTACGTTCGTTGTCACACCCGTAGGCATTTTTAACGTTTTTTTTTTAATGACGTTTTTTTTTCTTTTTGGCTGTTATTCCCTGCCCGCGTTTGTACGGGGCGAGATACACTCCTCGCCCATACTTGTACGGGCGAGATACAGTCCGCGACCTTCCATCGTGCGATTGTGGCGTTGTAGCTCCTCGAGCTGACGTCGCGCGGCTTTGCCGTCGTTCACCACTTTTGCCACGCCAGCCGCTCCGCCGATCAAGGATCCGAGCGCACCCAACATTGGTAGAATCGGCAATATACCGCCGCGTTTTGCTGCCGGAAGTATCCGTTTTTTCTTCGCCACCTTTTTCTTCGTCTTCGTTTTCATACCCATACCGATCTTCGTCTTGGCTTTCATCGCCGCCCAGACAGCTGTGGCTGCGGCTCTCTCACCGAGAGCGGAATCCTTCGCGACGATGCGTCTTCGCGCTTTTTCGGCGAGTATCCGCTGCGTGTCTCTTCGCGAGATCGTTACTCCGAGAATACGCTATGTCGTGATCGCGGCACGCCGCGTCCAGTGGATTTATACCCTGATCACCTCTCGCCAATCGCTTTTCCAAATGAGTGCCCGGGCCGCAAAACTGATAGCCGGGAATATGTAACTCGAAAGGAAGCGCGTTTATCGCACGATTCAGCAGACTGCCGCCTTTTACAGATTCGCTCGACGCCGTTGCTGACATGCGCCGCAATTCTTTATCAATGGTGGCGGACCGTCAATATGCGTTTGATGACACGGTAAATTATAATGTTCCAGGCACCGACGATGTTGTTGAATTTCGGGATCCGCTCTAATATCTTCTGGAAGTTTATCCCACACATAATCTATGTAATTAGAAAACTGCCGCAGTAGAATGATCTTGGGTATATACTTCAATTGTTCGACGGTTAAATCGTAAATATCACTGTCATCCGTCAGAAGCAAAAACATTTCGAATACTGAACGATTCGCGGTTTTGCGCACATATAAATAGGCACGTTCTCACAACTCCGTCATTGCATTTTTTTGTTGCAAACATGCGGTTCGTGCAACAATCACCGACGATCAAAATGACTAATTTCGACGACAGATTACGGTCGATGGGAGACAACGCGGAAAAGCAACGCAAGCACGGTACGATGCTACCGAGTACTATACGCGCGATCGTTTGCGGCCCTTCGAATTGCGGTAAAACCAACGTTTTGATAAGTTTACTGGAAAGTCCACACGGTGTACGTTTCGAGAATGTGTATGTGTACTCAAAGTCGTTGCAACAGCCAAAATATCAGTACTTGGAGAATCTTATGGCATCGATCGATGAAATCGGCTACTTTGCATTCTCCAATAACAGTGACGTCATTCCACCGAGCGAGGCGCGTCCAAACTCAATCTTCGTCTTTGATGACGTGGCATGCGATAAACAAGACATAGTGAGAGAATATTTCTCGATGGGTCGACACTCGAACGTCGATTGTTTCTACCTCTGTCAGTCGTATGCGAGAATACCAAAACATCTCATACGCGACAACGCCAATTTACTAATCCTGTTTAAACAGGATGGTACCAACTTAAAACATGTGTACAACGATCACGTGAATACCGACATGTCGTACGATGAATTTTGTGCGTTATGTTGCGGTTGTTGGCAGCGCGAGTATGGATTCGTAGTGATAGACAAGGACAGCTCGTTTAATAACGGACGATACAGAAAAGGATTTAACGTGTTCGCAATACCGCGAAGCGTCTAGTCGATACCTCGCTGTAGTCAAACGTGCGCGATCGACGTTTCTTTCAACAAGGCTGGGAACAGTGAGCATGAAAAGATTGTGAGGGAGATTGAGAAAACGAGTGAATCCATCCGCAAGAAATATCGCGCTTTGAAGACCGGTAAAATCGAGAACGATATCGTGACGAAGAGACACCTTGGACCAATCATCGAGCCGCTGCAAAAAATCGTTGACAATTCTAGCGCATACACGATAAAAGATGAACCGGTGTCGCATAACGATGATGTAGGGATTGAAATGCCGGCAGTCCAGAAACGTGAAAAGGATGCGATATGGAGTAAGATGAAGTGGAAACGAGTGGATCGCTCATTAATCGAATCACCTGAATCTCCGAAGCGATATAGGTTAAATGACGACGACGATGCACCGTTGACCTCTACACCGCGTGCGATGATCGAAAACGTACAACCGATGATGGCGACGACAACGAACGATATCCTCACGACCGCGAATGTTTTCGAAACTACGGACGATTCACTCGCAACAGTTGTTCAAGGTCAGATGCAAACGGTTGAGGGTCAAGAAACGTTGCGTGATCATTTGGGTCCGCTTAGTCAAAAATACATCTTGCCTGTCCTACGCGGTGACAAAGAGAGCGGTATAGATAAAGTGTACAGCGTTTATCTCGGCACGGATGGAATGATGCTCGGTAGCAAACGTTTCGATGTGGACGACAACGATAACATACTCGTTGACGGTGTGAAATACATCGGTACGCCAGGTCTTTACGAGCTGATTTTCAAGAAAATTCCCGACGATGACGAATACACGGAAGATGATATGCGAAAGTACAAAAATATACTGTTAACGACTAATGTACATAGACGCAATTACAATGCTGACGGTCAACTACGGAGCAACAGGGGATACAAGTACAAAGATGTAATCGCACCGTTACTATCGATTGGAAAGAAGAAATCCGGAGGAGGATTACCTCGCGCTATGACGCTAAACGACAACGCGATCGATTACGTACACTGGGATGATCCCAACGAGCTAGTGGATCGCCTGCGATTGCTCGAAGCTTCGCGCCAAGCGGGCCACAACGCTCACGACAACGAGATACTGTCGATCATCGAGGAACTTCGCGAAGCTGGTCTTATTATAAATTAACTGACACATCGTCAAAACGAATCAGTCGATCGGTGTTCTTACATGAAAAAATGTCGTCAATCAACAAATTTGGACTACTTCTCGAACGGAGAAATAACGCAACAGACAATTCGCATCATTGGAGCAGATTGATGAGAAATTATATTCGCGATAACGCGTTGTGCCGCGTCGCTATGGATTATGATGCAAAGTCACGCAAGATTTGCTGCGTAGCGCAGCCTGAAGCCGATACCGACGTCGCCAACAAACTGTACGTGGAACAATGCCTTAAAATTGTGAAAAATCAGCAGAGAGAGTCAGACGAGAAGCAGACTGCGATCGAGAAAGACGTACGAGCGTTACGGACTGCGATCGAGAAAGACGTGCAAGCGTTACGGACTGCGATAAACGAACTTCGACGTGCAATTACCACCGAGTCAGGAACGGCTAACGAACGTCTTGCAAACGGTTTGCGAACGACAACAAAACGACTTTCGAATAACTCAGGAACGACAATCCTGAAACCTGTAACAAGCAACGATGAGCAGTAATGAACGGTACGGGAACGGCTATGAACGGCTCAGGGACGGCAATGAACGACAACGAACGACCAAGGAACGGCTGTCAGACAACTATCGAGGGGCTGTTGAACAGGCCAGGAACAGCTATGAACGGGTCAAAAACGGCTATGAACGGGTCATGGATCGTTATCGAACGCCAACGGACGACAAAGAACCGCTATTAAAAGATAACAAACGGAAATAAACGGTTAAAAACAGAAATCGTAATTTCTTCGCATGTATTACGCGTCAATCAGTTGATGCCAATCAGTTAACGATCACATTGTCGAAACATGAACTCATCGAAATCCAAGGTCGCCAGTTCCGAAAAACGACAACTCGTTGAAGAACTACATGCTCCGGCGAGAAGAAATTTTCCACGAAGACGCGTTATAGTTCGGGGATACGATGACCTGTGGCAGGCAGACATTGTCGAGATGCGTCCATACTCACGTTTCAATGGAGGCTACCACTACATACTCACCGTCATCGATGTATTGAGCAAGTACGCGTGGGCTGTACCGCTCAAGAGTAAAGGTGGAAGCGAGACGGCTGAAGCTATCGCTGAGATAATTCGAGAGAGCAAGAGATGTCCAAAAAACCTGCAAACCGATATGGGAAAGGAATTTTACAATACCGATGTGCAACGTCTTTTGAGGAAACACGACATCAATCACTACTCCACGTATTCGGTGTTGAAGGCTTCGGTCGTTGAGCGATTCAATCGCACGTTGAAAAACGACATGTGGAAGATGTTTACGCTAAATGGGAATTACAAATGGATCGATATGTTGCCGCGACTCATCGCAAATTATAACGCGCGTGTGCATCGAACGATCGGCATGCGACCTGTCGACGTTACCCCCGCGATCGCCGAAAGACTCTTGACTACGGTGTACAGCACCATAAAGATCGCGGGTCCAGCAAAGTTCAAAGTGGGCGACCCGGTACGCGTTAGCAAGTACAAGACCATCTTCGAGAAAGGTTACACACCAAATTGGACCACCGAGGTGTTTAAAATTGTTAAAGTACAACGTACTAATCCCGTAACGTATCTACTGGAAGATTATCGCGGAAAATCCATCGCTGGAGCGTTTTATGAATACGAGTTGCACCGCGCGACTCACCCAGACGTGTATCTCGTGGAGAAAGTACTGCGTAGAAAGGGTGACAAAGTTTACGTAAAGTGGTTGGGATTCGATGGATCGCACAATTCATGGATACACAAGGACAATGTGATTTAATATAAACTTTTTTTATTTCAAACATATCATATGAAAAGTGTATACAATACATAAAAATGAATATGAAATATATATACAATATATAAAAATGAATATGAAATATATACACAATATATAAAAATGAATATGAAATACATATACAATATATATAAAAAATACATGTGTACAAAAACCTTTATTAATATTCCTTTATAATAATAACAATACATTTTTCAAAATATATATATATGTTACAATGGTATACGGTAATGTCCCCATGGCAAAGTATTATACGAATCTGGTACGATATACCGCTTGTCATCGTACGGACTCAGGGCGATTTTCATTTCAGATACCGTGTACACTTTATGCAATTTGGATCTTATATAAAATTGACGACGTGTTATTTCAATTTCGTCATTCAGACACCGCGTGTAATCATCGAACGTTATAGCCCGCGCTACGACGTTACTTTTGACACCTTTCGCTTTTTTCGTGTCTTTTTTACCGTCCACCCTCAAAGCATACATCTTTGCCCTGAGCCCAACGAATTCCGTCATGATCACCCCGTTATTCTCATCTTTCATTAGACCGGGTATCTTTTTATTCGCGAGCGGTATACCGTACGCGTTGTCAATCGGATAATCGCTAGTGTCGAATCTCGCAATATCGCGCTTCATCATCTCGTAAACATCGTGGCACTCGATGTGGTATACGAGACTATCGGTATCTGTATACATTATCTTACAATTATCGCGATACAACGGTGCCATGTACTCGTGATGAAATTTATACAAACACACTTTCGATATGTCGAGAATGCACATACCTACGTATATCGGTTTGTTAAATTTCACCTCGAGTTTTCGCATTTCGACCGCGATTAAATTCTCGGAGAAGACGCTTCTGCTGTGAAAATTCGGTTTTGCGATCATCGCCTCCGCGCCATACCGTCCGTTCCATTGTGTTATGAGTTTAACGTCGACATGATTTCGAACATTCTCCATGGTCTTACCAAATACCGCGTTGTTCATTAGTTTATATAAATTTTTTTCAAAATCGTTTGTCGCGAGAGTTCTAAATTTCGTATTCAGTTCGATGTAATCGCGAAGCCATGGAGATTGTGAAAACTCTAACACGCGGTGTATCTTTGTGACGCGAAGGCCATGATGCGTACACTGCTGCAGGTTACGGTAATGAGTGATGTAACGCTTCTTATCATTGACTGTGGCGAGAAGTTTTTCCTGTCGTTTACCGGGAGGTTTATCGCGCGTTGGACAAAACGGAAGATCAGCATGGCGATCATGGAGCTCTCGCGGATACTCGAGATCGACTTCGAGAACGTAACCTGTGGGCGAATCCGAAGCGATCGCGCTCTCAAAGTTAGAGACGTCTTCGACCCATCGAAAACTCGCGTAAGGCAGCGGTTGACACATCGCCCACCCGTACAGATTGTTGACGTCAAAGTACATTAAATATGTGGAAGGTTTCGATGGGTCATACGACTGCATGTACTTATTATTGGCTCGCGCGTATCTACCGGAACATTGACTAAGGCCACCACGTATTCCGCGTTCAATAAACATGACCATGTCAATGTCCGTGAGCAATTCGAAATTTATACGCGTATGTTTTAACATAGCGTCCCATGTAAAACCGGGCAAAGTATAATAATATGCGGAATCCAAACCATAACTCGCCATACTACTATCATGGAAATTTTCAAAAATGTCAGCCAATAACAAGACATCCGTTTTCAAATATAAATCGCTGTATTCGCCCAAGGTTCGGATCGAGAATTGTTTCCACACGTTCGCGGCGTGCGCGTAATCGCTCTCGGATACGGTCTCACCGGTTAATGAGCTATAAAATGATTCGCGTGGCGGTAAACAGAGGTCCTCCAATTTATCAACGCAATCAATATATTCATATGGAAACACACCTTTTCTCGTCAAAAGATCAAAATCCTCAATCGATAATTGAGAAAATTCGGAGCGTAAAATTTTCAACTTATCTTTAGTAAGGAACGATGCCAGTTTATCAAGGCTACTACTTAAAAATTTATATGAATCAATAAACCGTAATTTTATGCAATTATCGTTTGAGAATTTTGATCTTTCAGTGGTATCTATGACATTTTTTGTAAATGAAATATATTTTTCTTTTGTTATTGGTAAAAGATCAACTGAGCCTTCGAACGCGGTAGCTATTTCTTTAATAACAAAGTGAGAATCATAACCGGATAAATTATGGAAAACTATGGGAATTGTATGTGAATTTTTATAATTCAAATTGCAATTTGAATGCGCGGGACCTCTGTAACGCCCGGTCAAATGACAATGATCGCGTACTCGGTCGTCGTTTTGCGTGAACGGTTTTCTCGCAAATGTGGCAATGTGTCGCGCTACGGTATGCCTCCTGCTGCTCGTTAGAAAGAGTTTCCATGGGGACATTTGTTGATAAAATTTGTTTTACACGGTGCGCAAGATTTTCAAGTTCGCCGACGAACCACGCGACGCAATCTTTATCGCGGCGAAACCGATACGACGATAACGAGTCGTCGTACGAACACCACATGTAATATGCAACGCTGAATACCTGATGGTGGTGTTGGTATGTAATTGTGGTTGAATTCTTCTCCGTCTTCTGCAGGACACATTCAAGGTCGGCGTACACGATAAACGGAACTCGCTCCTTGTTGCTCCAATTGCCAAAGCTGAGCCATTTGTCGTCTTCGCTTGGTAATCGGATAGCGCAGTCGTTCATCTTTCAATGGTGTGGGCTTCCAATTTCTCCTTTTTGTGAAAATAGTGGAGACATCTGAAAAAAATAATATATATTTTTTTTTATATATATCTTTCGAGTAGTAACAATTATTTTAATAAATTTTATTATGATATGCACTTACCGATCGCAAAAATATTTTTTATCTTTTTTTTTGCTGAGTTGCGAGCTCACGAGGCGGGATAAATTTTTAATCCACGCGAAATGTCCAACGTTGTCCTGCGGATCCTCCACATACAACAAATTAATGTGCCTCTCTTTTTTATCGCCGGTAAGTTGTAGCGGGAGAATGTTTAGCGTATTCTTCTTATTCTGCTCCCCGATGCCATATACATTTATTGATATATTATTTAACCGCTCAAATTTATTGATATTTTTAAGAGTCATTGGAAACTCAATATCCTGAAGATTCAGCACTGTTGCATAGTGTGGATACGAGGTGCATCTATCGGCATTTTTCTCAACAGGATACAAAGCGGCGACTATCGACCATGCAAAGCATGCATCATCCTTCGATTGCACGTTGATTACCGCTCTCTTCAATTTTATTTCTCGCGGCATTTCCACTCTACATCCCGCGTGCAATGGGTTATGCTTGTTTACGTTGATGACCAAATTAAGTATCCGTGACAATGCCCATCTGCTATCCCGCTCCTGGAATTCTTCGAGGGATGCCAGGGTGGGTTCGATGACGCGTCGCTCGTACCAATCTTGCAAATCCATTGTTCGATAGAGTTCACAATTTTTTGTATTAATACTTTTATTGGCACGTTTATCGCCGGTTGCAAACTCCCCATTGAATATGGTATTCACTTTTACGCTATTGTATTTTTCAATGGCGTCTTGCACTTGCTCGAGCACTACACCACCGGCGTCTTTTAGAAATGTTCGCGGTTCGATGTGATTTGTGTTAATCACCACACCTGTTAGTACGCGATTTTCAAATGCGGTCTCGATCTCTCGCCAAATGAGTCTCTCCGCGTTATCGCCACTTGTACTCGCGTAAGCGCCACCGACGTGCACAAAACGTCTTTCTAGTTGTTTCTTCAATCCCTCGATTCGCGCGATTCGAGCTACCAAAGATTGCTTATTTCCAATCGTGAGCCTTGGACGCTTAACACGACTGCGTTCTTCGAGCTCTTCCATAAACATCGTTGCATCCACGCTAAACATTCTTCCGCGGTAACGACTTTATCAGCCTGCTCCAACAGATCGCGTTCAGATTCCTCGAGATGTTCCATGTTTTATGTCACACTGCTTTATTCGAATTAATTCACTTCCACTTTTTACTGCAGTCACCGACTTTAATAGTGGCCACGCGTTTTGGCGCTCGAACACGACTTAACGTTAAAGATAGAAACTTTATTCGATGCACAGAGCAAGGTATATTCTCTTTCACGGGCGATTGAGAACTGATCTTACCTTATTGCTCAAGAAAGATCTTAAAGAGATGGAATTTTCAAAACTACCCAATACGCGTTAATGTTTTTGGGTGGGGAAAAAAAACGGAAAGGTTTGCGTGTAACCCAGTGACGCACTAGAATATCTAATCTTCCGGCGCCGGATATTTATGAAAACTGACTGATTCATAGAAATCGGAATTTATGTTTCTTTGGGTCTTATTGTCCTTTGAACAAAAAAAGATAAGAAAAAAATTTTTAGAAATTTGTGACAATGTTTAAACACTATCGTGTGACGCACTAGAATCTTATCTTCCGGCGCCGGATAAAAACTGAGTAATTCATGGATTTTCATTTATTTATTTATTTATTTATTTATTATTTATAAATTTTTATAAGTAGAAATTGAAAAATTGATTTTTTTAATTGATTGATCGATTAATTTAATTGATTGATTATTTATTTCTTTTTATATGGAAAAATCGAAAAAATTGATTTTTTAATTGATTGATCGATTAATTTGATTGGTTGATTATTTATTTCTTGATTTTATTGATTGATTGATTAATTTAATTGATTAGTTGATTAATTTAATTTTTGATTAATTTAATTGATTGTTTGATTAATTTGATTGATTGATTAATTTAATTGATTAATTAATTGATTAATTTAATTGATTAATTAATTGCCCCCCCGTGACGTCATACCCCCACTCCTGTGACGTCATACCCCCACTCCAATGTGAGTTAGAACCCGCCTAGCTTTACTACTTCATCGCAGCATAAAAGATAAAATTTTCACATTTCGTATTTTATCGGTTTGAAAATAATTCTAATGACTTACTGAGATTTTTGCGATTAAAATGACACCAAACACGATACAGATCGGATAATGTTTAATTAGATAAGTAATTAACATCTTGATTATAATGTAATTAAAAATTACCCGATCTATATCGTGTTTGGTGTCATTTTAATCGCAAAAATCTCATTAATCCATTACAAGTATTTTCGGTCCGATAAAATGCGAAATGTAAAAATTTTATTTTCTATAGTAAGAAGAAATATGATACGAAAGATTGGCGATTAAGATAAGCTCGCGTCGAGACTTCGGAACTCTCTTTGATGTTGGCCATTTCGCTTGCTTTTTATTCGTTCTCTCACGCATTCTTCTAGCTAGCCGAGCGCCGAGCGCGCACGTACACGGCTTTTTCCTGTGTGAGGTAGCGCGCACACGAGGAAAAGGCCGTGTACGTGTGCGCTGGGCTAGCTAGAAGAACGCAGACATATCTTCCGTCTCCTTCTCTTTCTCTCGCTACAGCTGACATGCTTGGCGATCGAGATTCGAGAAGTATATTTCTTACAATGAAATAATCAAACTTTCCACCTGGAATTTAGTTAAATTTCACATATGTTGTTACATACTGATACACCTGCTACTAATATAATATACAGTACAATATCTCGTGCTATTATTTTCCAAGAAATAAAAGTAAAGTTACGTACGTAATCTACCGATTCGATAAACCTATCTTTCAAACAATCACCGTGGTCGTGTTAGTAAGTTGAGCGGCTAGAATGCTGGAGATCTCGAGTTCGAGACATTTCTTTTTTCTATTTTTTTTAAATAATTTATCCAATATATTAAAATTAAACCTATATTAATCCTAAAACAATATAATATAAATATTACAGTTTTTATGATATTAATATAGGTTTAATATATTGTATAATAAATTATTTAAAGACACGTTTTTGAAAAAAGTAAATATATTAGTATATTAGTAGGAGGAATTAGTAGGAGTATGTAACAACATATGTGTGAAATTTAACTAAATTCCAGGTGGAAAGTTTGATTATCTCCTTGTAAAAAATGTACTTCTCGAATCTCGATCGCCAAGCGTGTCAACTGTAGCGAGAGAAAGAGAAGGAGACGGACGATATGTCTGCGTTCTTCTAGCTAGCCCAGCGCACACGTACACGGTCTTTTCCTCGTGTGCGCGCTATCTCACACAGGAAAAAGCCGTGTACGTGCGCGCTCGGCGCTCGGCTAGCTAGAAGAATGCGTGAGAGAACGAGTAAAACGCAAGCGAGATGGGCAACATCAAAGAGAGTTCCGAAGTCTCGACGCGAGCTTATCTTAATCTCCAATCTTCCGTATCATATTTCTTCTTACTATAGAAAATAAAATTTTTACATTTCGCATTTTATCGGACCGAAAGTAATTGTAATGGATTAATGAGATTTTTGCGATTAAAATGACACCAAACACGGTATAGATTGGATAATTTTTAATTAGATAAGTAATTAACATCTTGATTATAATCTAATTAAAAATTACCCGATCTATACCGTGTTTGGTGTCATTTTAATCGCAAAAGTCTCATTAATCCATTAAAATTATTTTTGGACTGATAAACTGCGAAATGTAAAAGTTTTATTTTCTATAGTAAAAAGAAATATGATACGAAAGATTGGAGATTAAGATAGGCTCGCGTCGAGACTTCGGAACTCTCTTTGATGTTGGCCATCTCGCTCTTTATTCGTTCTCGCTCTCGCTTTCCTCACGCTCCAGCGTTGAGGATTTTAAAGAGCTCGCTTATCTATGAAAAGTAAACATGGAATAAAATAAAACCTAGAACATTAATTTCGCATTTTATTGATTTGAAAATAATTTTAATGGATTAATGACATTTTCACGATTAAAATGACACCAAACATGACATAAATCGGATTACTTTTAATTAAATATGTATGGTTAATCTAGTTAAAAATTATCTGATTTATATCCCCAGTGAGAATGACCATCAAATTGATATCGATCGATGCAATTTACATCAATTCGACGTTAATTCAATGTCGACTCGATTTCTTTGATAGATTTCTTCTCACTGGATCGTGTTCATTAGTGTGTGATTTTAATCGCAAATATCTTATTAATTCAATGAAATTATTTGAAGCCTATATATATATATATATATATATATATATATATATATATATACAGGGTGTCTGGTAATTCGAAGATCAACTGTAAACTGCAGGTAGAGTAGGTTAAACTGAGCAGAAAAGTCCTGTATAATTTTTTGATATTCTTAATATTTACCGAGATATTAACAAAAAAATATCGGCGAATCCGCGCGCGCTTTGCTCGCGCGGCGAGAAGGACGTCCCACCGCTACGTGCTCACTAAGCGCGCAGTGTGGCGGTGGGAGATAGAGCGGTGGGATTATACCAATAATTCGGCGCGGTCGCCGCAGTGTTCTAGTATTAGGGCCGTGGCACATAAAAAAACGTAAGTAGTAAAACAGAAACAATAAGCAGTAAACAGTAAAGTTAAGGCACACAAAAAAATTAAGATGTTACGTTCTACCAATCGCTTATTTTTAGGAGATTGTGACAAATGTAATACCAGTGAGGTTAGGAAATGTTATTAAAGTAAAGAGAAATGTTATTAAAATAAATTACTTCGATAAGTTATTGGCATATAAGAAAAGTATATACGTAATTTTATATAAAATATATACACGTGTAATCATATATATAAAAAGCTGGAAGTTGTCGTATGCTATGTAAGTAGTCGAACCTATATTTCTAACTATATTTTTTAAATAATAAACTTTTTTATAAAATATTTCTTTTTTTTAGGCAATGGATAATGAGGAAGAAATATTGGCGTTTTTAATATTAATTCTTGGTATATATGTATTAAAGAAACGAACCTCTTATCGTTGGGCTAATCGCAAATATTGGGTACGACCAATCAACATAAAACGTCCTGAACAAGGAGACTTTAATCACTTATTTCAAGAAATGAAAAATGACGAATACATGTTTTTTCGTTACACAAGGATGTCTGTATGCATCTTCAATCAATTATTAGAAATGTTAAAACCATTTTTAATAAAAAAAAGTCATCGGGCATTGTTACCAGAGCAACGTCTTGCTTTGACTCTACGGTATATATTTAAATTAACAATATATAATATTCAAAGAAGTATTAAATTATTGAATTACTAAATCAACTAAATTTTTTTTAATTTTTGCTTATAGATACCTTGCTGTGGGAGATCAATTCTTATCAATCGCCTTAGCATATCGTATTGGGGAATCGACAGCACGTAAAATAATATATGAAACATGTACTACAATTATAAAAGTATTAATGCCCATATATTTACAAGCTCCTAAAGAGGAAGATTGGATCAAAATATGTGAAGGATTTTGGACAAATTGGAACTTGCCAAACTGTTGTGGAGCAGTTGATGGTAAGCACGTACAAATACAAGCTCCGCCAAATTCTGGAAGTGCATATTTTAATTACAAGAAGACTTTTAGTATAATATTAATGGCGGCGTGTGATCATAATTACAAATTTACACTTATTGATGTTGGAGCATATGGCAACAATAGTAATGGCGGAGTTTTTGCGAGGTCGAATTTTGGTCAAGCTTTACACAATGGTAATTTGAATTTACCAAGAGGCGAAGCCAATTTACCTGGAAGTATAATAAAAACACCATGCTTTTTTGTCGGAGAGGCATTTCAATTAACAACAAATATGATGAGGCCATATCCAGGTCATAATTTAAGCTTTAAAAAAAGAATCTTTAATTATAGACTATCGCGAGCTAGGAGGATTATAGAAAACTCATTCGGAATTCTTGTTTCACGATGGAGGATCTTCAGAAAACTGATTACAGTGCATCCTAAATATATCGACAAGATAATATTAGCAACGATATGTCTTCATAATTTTTTAAAAACTATAAACGATTTGAAGCCAGCAGAAGACAGAATTTACTGTCCTCCCAATTTCATTGATACTGAGCAAGAAGATGGCAGCATTATTGATGGAGAATGGAGAAATGAAAATTCTACTGAAATGATACGTATTAGACCAACCACTGCTCATCGTTCAACTACAGCAGCATATAAACAACGAGATGAAATAGCAGATTACTTGATAACTCCTGAAGATGAAGTTCCGTGGCAAAACAAATATATTAATAGAGGTTTGAATAATCCAGATCTCCATTGAATGAAAAAAATTAATAATTACTTTTATTTGTAATCAATTTACTTTATAAATTCCTGTGACAGTACAAACTTAAATAAATTTTTATGTATTTCATACATTTTTATTGTCTCTTACATGTTTTTACATATTTATTTCTTCTTAACATTTTCCTTATCTAATTGTTATTAATTTTTGTAGTCTTATCTAGCACATTTTACAAGTAAAATAAATTTTTATTTCAAGTTATACGAAAAATAAAATCTGTATTAAAATAACATATTTATATCAGTCTTTTTCTAAACTTAAAATGCTTTAAAAAGAACACATAACATAACTTTTGTTTTTAATAAAATATAAATATAAGAATATATTAATATTAAACATCCAAGTCTCCCATAAAAGTTTAATCAAGTAAGTATGAGTCTTGAAAGAGTAAAATAAATTATATACTTTTTTTATTACACAGCAAATAAAAAATAAACTTTTTAAATAGATTTTTTAAATAGATTCTTTAAAATAATAGATTTAACATATATTGATTAATAATTGTCCTCCTAATTTTATTGATACTGAGCAAGAAGATGGCAGCATTATTGATGGAGAATGGAGAAATGAAAATTCTACTGAAATGATACGTATTAGACCAACCACTGCTCATCGTTCAACTACAGCAGCATATAAACAATGAGATGAAATAGCAGATTATTTGACAACTCCTGAAAGCGAAGTTCCGTGGCAAAACGAATAAAAAAGTATCTAAATTATTTTACTCTTTCAAGACTCATACTTACTTGATTAATATTATATCAACTCTAGTTTATATTATTTATTTGACGCCGCAACAAATAAAAAA
The DNA here is from genome assembly GCA_901521435.1 of Crematogaster levior. Lineage (NCBI taxonomy): Eukaryota > Metazoa > Arthropoda > Insecta > Hymenoptera > Formicidae > Crematogaster > Crematogaster levior. Next base: position 35,014 of record CABEGB010001328.1, read on the forward strand.
AAACATACTTTATGTTGAATAAAATATTTTTCATAAATTAAAATAAGCATATTGAAAGCACATATTTTCCCGACAAAAATAAAAATTAAATTATATTTGAAATGTTAAATGGAATTGAAGGACTCAAATTTGGACAAGAATTTTTTTTGTTATTATTTGAACTGATTTGAGTTTCATGAGTAGAACGCATATTTCACATATTTCATTTTTCACATATTTTGATCCAATCTTCCTCTTTAAGAGCTTGTAAATATATGAGCATTAATACTTTTATAATTGTAGTACATGTTTCATATATTATTTTACGTGCTGTCGATTCCCCAATACGATATGCTAAGGCGATTGATAAGAATTGATCTCCCACAGCAAGGTATCTATAAGCAAAAATTAAAAAAAATTTAGTTGATTTAGTAATTCAATAATTTAATACTTCTTTGAATATTATATATTGTTAATTTAAATATATACCGTAGAGTCAAAGCAAGACGTTGCTCTGGTAACAATGCCCGATGACTTTTTTTTATTAAAAATGGTTTTAACATTTCTAATAATTGATTGAAGATGCATACAGACATCCTTGTGTAACGAAAAAACATGTATTCGTCATTTTTCATTTCTTGAAATAAGTGATTAAAGTCTCCTTGTTCAGGACGTTTTATGTTGATTGGTCGTACCCAATATTTGCGATTAGCCCAACGATAAGAGGTTCGTTTCTTTAATACATATATACCAAGAATTAATATTAAAAACGCCAATATTTCTTCCTCATTATCCATTGCCTAAAAAAAAGAAATATTTTATAAAAAAGTTTATTATTTAAAAAATATAGTTAGAAATATAGGTTCGACTACTTACATAGCATACGACAACTTCCAGCTTTTTATATATATGATTACACGTGTATATATTTTATATAAAATTACGTATATACTTTTCTTATATGCCAATAACTTATCGAAGTAATTTATTTTAATAACATTTCTCTTTACTTTAATAATATTTCCTAACCTCACTGGTATTACATTTGTCACAATCTCCTAAAAATAAGCGATTGGTAGAACGTAACATCTTAATTTTTTTATCTTAACTTTACTATTTACTGCTTATTGTTTCTGTTTTACTACTTATGTTTTTTTAAGTACCACGGCCCTTATATTTTCAGTTTGCTGTGTATTATTCTCCTAAGCGTATTTGGATAAAAATAAATACAAATATATATTAGACATTTATAGGAATTTTATCAAGATAAAAAAATATACTATAATGATTATTCAGATTAATGTTAATTGATACCTTATTTGAAATGTTAAATGGAATTGAAGGACTCAAATTTGGACAAGAATTTTTTATGTTATTATTTGAACTGATTTGAGTTTCATGAGTATGAGTTTCATGAGTATGAGACGAAATGTTACTTGTATTAGTACTATCAGAATAAGGAGATGTATTTATTATATCAATTAATCGCTTCTTCAAAGTTGAATTGGAGACGTTCGTGTATGATCTACAAAATATTATTAAGCAATATTATATAATAATTAATAATAGATGTAATAGACATTATAAATAGGTCACTTATCATATATTCTGTATATTTCTTAATTTACTTTCTTCGTTTTATATGACTTGCCAAAAACAACAGATTTTGGTATAATGGGAATGTAGTTCGATGAGTGGCACCACTACCACTTCGTGTTTCTGCTTCGCGAAGTCTTTGTTCCTGTAAGCAGCGACGCGAGACCGGCGCCCGAGGGCGCCAGTTCCCGGCCGCGAGCGCCGCGAGCCAACGCGCGAGGCATTTGCGTGTGCTAGCGACGCACGTGGAAGAAGCGTGATAAGCGGGATCGACCAATACGATCGATCCAGCGTTTAGCAGGGCTCGGGATTTTGGAGCAAACGAAATCCGAGCGGACACTCTCGGTTCGTCGGCGTCGGAGCAAGCAGCTCCCATCGCGAGAGTCGTGTGATACCGAATTAGTTCGTAGCCTATCGTTGTAACGGTGGCCCTGAAATAAAGACTTGTCTTCCTCAAACTGTCTAACTTTCTCTCTCCCGCGGTACCCAGTCGCCCGGTCGGAGTGAAAATCGAAGTCGGGCCGGGTCGGGAACTCGTTCGCGGTGGACGCGCCAAATTGAAAAACCTACACTACTCCTACAACCTCAGAAGTGGGATACGCCCTCGCTGCCCCACGTAGAGAGAGAGCGCGAAAGTGAGCCGGTGTCGAGAGGAGCGAGAGCTCCGAAACGGTGGTAGGGTGAAAACCCGTGTCGGTCGGGACGGGAGGAACGAGGCATTCCTCGCCGTTGACGAGGTGTCGAACTCCTAGTGACTCTCGGGTCGGTCGTGCGTAGGATTCGGGAAATCCGTAGTAACGGTCAGAGAGTGCGCGCGAAATTCTGACGTGTCGGCACGCGTGGTATCGCGAGCGGCGCAGAGCATAATTTGAAATCGCGGTTCGGGCCGGCCAATCAGGAGCGCGCGTGGGTGAGGTGGTTCGCGCCGTTGACGTGCACGTGGCCCGGTTGCTGGAAGAATGAATCGCGAGGATCTAGAGGAAGCGTCCCTGGAGGCGCTCCAGAAGGAGGCGATCGCGATCGGTATTCCGTTCACGCCGGATCGCGCGGCCTTAATCGAGGCGATTCTCTCTCACAAGGAGAGATCTCGTCACCCCGCTCCCAGTGCCGGAGCAAGCGCTGGAGCAAGTAAGAAGGAGGCGACGGCTGCCACGGAGCAGCTCCGACGATCGGTCGAGCTGCTGGCCGAGAGCGTAAGGCAGCAGCAGAGAGACATGCTGCAGCAGCAGAAGGAAATGATGCAGCAACAGCAGCATTTTATGACCCTCATCACGGAGCTCCTGAGCCCTGGTGAGAGGCCAATGACGAATGGCGAGACGCCCAGCGGTGGCCGGCCAGGTACGCCGTCGGAGCGCGAAGAGTCGCCGTCCGGGTCGTCGTCGGGGACCCCGAGACGAGAAGTGGGCGAGCGTCCAGATCGCTTGCCTCGAGGAAACGTCGTCCAGTGCCTGGCGACGCAGATCCCCGAGTTCTCTGGGACAAGAGAGGAGAACGTCACCGCATGGATTCGGAGGGTCGATCATGTGGGGCGAATCCACGGAGCATCGGACGGGATGTTGCTGCTGGCGGCGTCCAGCCGCTTCAGGAAAGGGGTCAAGGACTGGTTCGACACGGTGGAGGGTGAGCTGCTTGAGACATGGGAGGCCCTGAAGAGCGAACTCGCTCTCATGTTTGAGAGCAACGAATTTGCCTACAAGGAGCTCCAGAGGGTCCACGCGAAAACCTGGTCTTCCGCCAAAGAGTCGTTTCACGACTACGCTATCGCCAAGTTGGCGATGATGAATCGCCTTGAGCTATCGACAAAGGAAAAAATCCACCTGTTAATCGGTGGAATTCAACTGAACGCCGTCAAGGCAGCGGCGCTAACCTTGCCTGACAATTCAGTCAGCCAATTTCTCGTCAAGATGCGGTGTGTGGCCGAGGGCGCCGCGGAGCAAGAAAAAAAGTCCAACGTACCAGCCACAGCCCAGAAGGCGAAGGAGAGGACCTGCCGAAATTGTGGCAAGAAGGGCCACAGGCACCAAGACTGCCGTGCAGAAGCGACCTGCTTCTATTGCAAGGAGCGAGGTCATCGACAGTTTGACTGCCCGGTGCTGAAGAAGAAAAATGGAGCGCCAATACAGCAACCGAAGCAGCGGACGCTGACGGCGGCGGCGGTGCATGAGGACACGGAAGAGGAAGAAGTGGTGGCCACGATCAACCTCGCCTCAGGGGACCAGTTGGAGCTGGACGAGCCGTTTGCGACGGTCACTTCCGTAAACCAGATAAATTGCAACTTGTCTGCACTGATCGATACGGGAAGTCCCGTGTCGATCATGAAATTCGAAATTTTTAAGAAATTTTTGATGCCGAACAAAGTGGAGCTTTTGCCCGCGAGAAAACGGCTGCGTGGCATTACCAACGACCGCCTCCCGGTCCTTGGAAAGGTAAACATTACGATCACGCTGGAACCGCTCGCGGACAAAAGCTTCACAGTGGAATGTTATGTTGTTGACGATAACGTATGTTTTCCTAGCATGCTTCTCGGTCGTGATTTCGTCGCGAGTGAGAGGCTGCTTTTGTCCTTCAAATTATCGAAACCAACTTCAAACGGCTCATCGGAGCCGGACAGAACAATAGCACAACTTTCACAAATAAACGTCGAGGTCGCGTCCGGGACGGTTGAAGCAATATTGAGCGAGAGCATTGTCGATTTCGGTGACGAAGCAAAACGCGAACTTATCAATACTGTTAAGGGAGTCGAAGGGGACCAGGTGGAGTTCGTGGACGACCATTACGCGGTGCGGGTCCCTATCCGTGACGAATCGGTTTACGCGTACGCACCCCGACGTTTCGCCCTTGCGGAGCGACTCGAAATGCGAGAAATCATCGACGATTTACTCGAGCGCGGTGTGATACAGCCGAGTCGATCTCCGTATTGCGCACGAGTCATACCAATCCGTAAGAAAAACGGCAAACTGAGACTTTGTGTCGACCTGAAACCGTTGAATAGCCGTATAATTAAACAAAAATATCCATTTCCGGTAATAGAAGACTGTTTAGCGCGGCTATCCGGGAAAATAGTTTTTACGTTGTTAGACCTTAAAGATGGCTTCCACCAGATTAGAGTATGCGACGAGCACACGCACTATTTCGCTTTCGCGACGCCCGACGGCCAGTACGAATATCGCTACTTGCCGTTTGGCTACTCAGAAGCGCCCGCGGAATTTCAAAGACGAATCCTGCAAATTCTAGAACCATTTATAAAAAGGGATCAGGTGCTCGTATATATTGACGACATTCTGATCGCCACGCACACGGTGGAAGAGAATTTAAACATCTTACGACAGGTACTATTGCAATTAAAACGCTATCATTTCGAGTTAAATTTGAGTAAATGCCAATTCTTGCGTAGCCGCATTGAATTTCTGGGGTATGTGTTGACGGGGGACGGCGTCACTCTCAGCGAGAGACATACGGAAGCGATACGAAGTTTCAGACAGCCGAGAAACGTCCTCGAACTCCAGCGCTTCTTGGGGCTCGCCAGTTATTTTCGCAAATTTATTAAGAATTTCGCGGTCAAAGCGGGACCCCTTCACGATTTATTGAAAAAATCCGCCGAGTATAATTTCGATGAACGATGCGTGGCGGCGTTCGAAAATTTGATAGAAGAGCTAACGCGCGCACCCGTGCTAGCTCTGTATAACCCTACAGCGGAGACCGAGCTTCATACCGATGCAAGCAGCGCCGGGCTCGGCGCGATCCTCCTTCAAAAACAACCCAACCGCCGTTGGGCGGTAATTGCGTACTTCAGCCGAACGGTAAATCAGGCGGAAAAGAATTATCACAGTTACGAGCTCGAAATGCTCGCGGTAGTGCGGGCAATCGAGCGCTTCCGACTTTACTTGTACGGCAAAGAGTTCACGATCGTAACCGATTGTCACGCAATCGTGTATGCAGTGAACAAAGCAAATCTAAACCCGAGGATCGCACGGTGGATTTTGCTGCTGCAAGACTACCACTTTAAAGTGCTGCACCGCCCCGGGGCACGGATGCAGCACGTGGACGCATTGAGTCGGTGCATCGCTCTTATCGGGGAACTGCCGTTGGAGCGGGAGCTGGAGTTCCGCCAGCTGGCGGACCAGCGAATAAAGGAGATCAGCGTGGATCTCGAACGCGAGGAGAGCGATAGATTTGCGCTAGTCGACGGGTTATTGTACCGCAAATCAGAAGGTGATCTCAAATTCGTGGTGCCGGAGGCTATGATAACGCAAATAATTAGAGTGCATCATGACGAGGTAGGCCACGTAGGCTTTGATAAAGCACTGTACGGTATAGCGCAACACTATTGGTTCCCCGCGATGCGGAAACGAATCAGGGATTACCTGGAAAATTGTTTAACTTGCTTAACGGCAAATGAGTCGTCGAACCGCTTAGAGGGAGAGACGTCGTTGAACCCCCTCCCGACGGCGATGATGCAGATCGTGCACATCGACCACTACGGGCCGCTGCCGGAAGCGGCCGACGGAAGTCGGCACATCCTAGTCGCGGTCGATGCGTTCACTCGTTTTACTTGGCTTTCGGCAGCGAAGACGACGGCCACGGCCGAGACGCTGAAAATTTTACGGAACATATTCGTTACATTCGGTTATCCGACGGAAATTGTGTCGGACCGAGGAACCGCATTCACGTCCCGCGAATTCTCTGATTTCGTTACGGTACATAAAATCAAACACCGTAAGATAGCGATGGCTGCGCCGTGGGCCAACGGTTTGGCCGAGAGAACGAATCGATTCATAAAATCGACCCTGACCAAGATTCTAAGCGACGCCATAGATTGGCCGAGCGCGATCGGCAAATTGCAATACATTATCAATAATACGCGACATTCCGGAATCGAAACGACGCCTTCGAAATTAGCCCTAGGCTATGATCAGCGGAATCACGGGGACTTTCCGCTCTCGCAGTTCACCCAAGCCTGGGCGTCAATAGATAAAAATATAGCGAGCGAGCGAACAAAGGCGTCCGAAACCGCCCTGCTGGCCACGGAAAAACTCCGGAATTACAACAAAGTATACCGAGAGCGTCGACTACGGCGACCTTCGGTATATAAAATAGGAGATCTAGTCTCCATACGAGACACGAGAGTGAAGCCGGGGACGAGTAGCAAACTTAAAGCAAATTACAAAGGTCCGTACCGGGTGGCCAAAGACCTCGGTAACAATCGCTACGTCATAACTGACATCCCTGGATTCAATCTCGCGCCAAGACCTGTCGACACGATTCTCTCATCGGACCGGATGAGACCTTGGATAAAGACATCCCCTCCGGTGGGGGAAAAGAGTTCAGGTATTTCCATGTAAAAAAAAAAAAAAAAAAGAGAACTTGTAAAAATAAACGTTGTTGCGACTAATGTAATTAAGCTAGTTAAGAAATTAGAATAAGATTTTTGTACCTAAAGAAAGAGCAGAGAACATACAATGTGTAACAGTAAAATAAATGTAACTTGTGTGCACCCGGTTGCGACTCCGAGTGCCGTGCCCAAATCCAGCCAATCAGGGCGCTTGGAGGTCCAAGCGCGAGCAGGATGGCCGAGCTGTAAGCAGCGACGCGAGACCGGCGCCCGAGGGCGCCAGTCCCCGGCCGCGAGCGCCGCGAGCCAACGCGCGAGGCATTTGCGTGTGCTAGCGACGCACGTGGAAGAAGCGTGATAAGCGGGATCGACCAATACGATCGATCCAGCGTTTAGCAGGGCTCGGGATTTTGGAGCAAACGAAATCCGAGCGGACACTCTCGGTTCGTCGGCGTCGGAGCAAGCAGCTCCCATCGCGAGAGTCGTGTGATACCGAATTAGTTCGTAGCCTATCGTTGTAACGGTGGCCCTGAAATAAAGACTTGTCTTCCTCAAACTGTCTAACTTTCTCTCTCCCGCGGTACCCATCCCGGTCGCCGGTCGGAGTGAAAATCGAAGTCGGGCCGGGTCGGGAACTCGTTCGCGGTGGACGCGCCAAATTGAAAAACCTACACGACTCCTACATTCCTTTGAAAATCTATCACGTAAACGTAGCCATCGATTTTGACAATTTGCAACTACAATGACATAATTATTACATACATATATACATACTCATTGATATTATTTTATTTACAAAGAAAAATGAAAAAATTTATTATTTAAATATCTTACCTGACATATCCATTATTCTGGCAATTTCTTTCCACAAATTTTCTTTCATTATCACATCTTTATAATCTTTTAAAGACGAGTTATATAAATGTGGATATCCTCTGATTGCATCTATCAGCAATTCATCACTTCCTTTCTCAATAATTCCTTCGGATTCATGTAAATCATCCTCTTCGAAATCATTATATGTATCACAGTATTCGTGATTAAAACTCATGATTGTTAAAATTCCCTGTCGAAAATGTGCGATTAAAACCGATTAAAACGGAATTTGTGTGGGATCAAAACCGATTACTTTTTAATCCGAGCGGATTAAAAAGTAATCGGTTTTGATCCCACACAAATTACGTTTTAATCGGTTTTAATCGCACATTTTCGGCAGGGTTTAATTAACTTACATAACCTCTTTATATGAGTTGCACGTCTCGTCGTATACAACATACTATATATTACATACTCATGGTCTATGGATTTAAGAAGTAAACCGTAAGAATTTCATCCTTACGAAATTTTTCACTCTTACTTCTTAATTTTTACGTTTCAAAATGGCTGCTATGATTCTCGACTATGATTGGTCAATTCGTTTACTGCTTACTTCTTACTACTTACGTTTTTTTATGTGCCACGGCCCTTACGCTCGTAGGTTCCTCCCACCGTCTCACTGCGCGCTTAGTGAGCACGTAGCGGTGGGACGTCCTTCTCGCCGCGCGCGCTTTCCTCGCGCGGATTCGCCGATCTTTTTTCGTTAATATCTCGGTAAATATTAAGAATATCAAAAAATGATACAGGACTTTTATGCTCAGTTTAACCTACTCTACTTGCAGTTTACGGGTGGACTTCGAATTATCGGACACCCTGTATATACTACCATGATCAAAAAATAACCGGAATTTATTCATAAAAAGAAAAGTACATGTTTATTCTTCAAAATTCAAGTTGTCCCCTTCAAAGTAGTCCCCGTCGGCTGCGATGCACTTGTGCCAGCGTTTGATCCACCCCTCGAAGCTTTTCTGGAAGTCGGTTTTTGGTATAGCCATTAGTGCCTCCAGCGATTTTAGCTTTATTGCCTCCACACTCTCAAAACGAGTTCCTCGTAGTGGTTTTTTGAGTCGATCGAATAGGAAGAAGTCACATGGTGCCAGATCAGGTGAATTGGGCGGTTGTTGAATGGTATTGGTGTTGTTTTTGACGAGAAACTCACGAATAATCAACGCATTATGAGATGGCGCATTATCGTCATGGAGAATCCACGAGTTGTTGCCCCACAAAGCAGGTCTTTTTTTGCGGATAGCTTCGCGTAACCGTTTCATAACTCCTAGGTAATATTCCTTATCGTCAATTTGCGATTTTCGATCAACAATTGTCGGATTTCATCGACGTTTTCATCAGTTTTCGATGTCGATGGCCTCCCAGGACGAGCATCGTCCTCAACAGCCTCACGACCACTTTTAAAGCGTTCATACCACTGGTACACCTGTGTTTTCGATAGAGTCACCATAACACTTTTGTAACATTTTTAATGTGTCGGAACACTTAATTTCATTTTTATAGCAAAATTTAATGCAAGAACGTTGTTCAAGTTTTGAATTCATTGTAAAAATCGCCGCGACGTAAAAACTTGATGTAAAGAAATCACTGTCATAAAGGTAAATGAACAGCTGATGAGCAGAAGTTTGGCATGGGTGTCCGTAACAGTGCTGCCAGCGTGACACAAACAACAGAATTCAAAACCGATAAGCTCGCGAGGTTTAAATTAAAAATTCCGGTTATTTTTTGATCATGGTAGTATATACAGGGTGTCCCATCGCACTTGTGCAAACGCTCGTGAGCAGGTACGGCACAGTAAACTGAACAGAAAAGTCCTGTACCATTTTGCTAAATTCGCAATAATAAGCGAAATATTTAATATTAAAATTAGGCGAATAAGAGCGCGCCGAAGTACAAGGAGGCAAGCGCTTGAGCCGCCGGAGCTATAGCACGGCCTAGTGTGTCAGCATTGGCTGCCCGGAGATGTGGCAAGAGACGGCAGCGACGAGGTACGGGCAGCGGCATGCTGACACACCTTTCCCCTCGCCTAGCGTCCCGCTGTCCTAGGTTACCGTGTGTTCGGTACGGAATGGAGCCTTGAGAAAATAGAGGCGGAAAGATACGAACACGCACACACAAGAATAACTTCACACGCAAGTTTTGAACACTAGAACACAGTATATTTAAAGTCAAAGTCACAATCAGTAAAACGCGGAATATATACAGAGTTATTTACAATGCTTTACTCACTCAATTACTTTTAGCTCGCGGAACACAGCGCGGACAATGCAAGTCCGGTGAGGGGCGCGAAATGCCACGGAAAGCAACTGAGGCGCGTGCGAAGAGACGTTTCGCGAACGCGTGGAGCAGGCGACTCCAAGTAGCGTGCGAAGTCGATACGAGCAAAGCAAGCGACTTTGCTGTTACGAAAACCAACGAAATCGGATAAAAGGCGATTATCCGAGATAATGCGTGTGCGATAATAACTGTGAAAAATGCGGGTCGTACTCGAACGTATCTAAGTAGACTGGCATCCGTCCCCACTTCGCATCCGTTTTTATACCGAGCTTCTCTGGGGTGTTCTTCCCTGTCGTCACTTCCTCTTGAAGGAAATGACGACATAAAAAGAACACTCCAGAAAAGCTCGGAAAGATCTAAATAAACACAAGTACATAAATATAATTTGACTCAAATGATTGGGGACGATGACAAGGCTTTTCGAGTGAGCGAAACGGCAGCGCCGCCGTTTCGCTATGTGAGCGCGCTCCGCGTGAGCGCGGCTAAGTTCGATAGGTATTGAAAGCGGGACGCAAGTCCCGCGTACAGCGTGAGTGGGGAGCAGCGACAGAGATGCGTGCGGTGTAACACACATTCCTGCCGCTACTCTCCACGTTTATTAGTGCTGCATTACACCACCTGTGTTGCACAGGCCATGCAACACAGGCGATGCAATGCAGCGTGTTGAAGGTTCGGCGGGGCCCTTCGTTCGCTCGCGAACACCGTGGATCTGTTCTTTTTAACTGCACTGCTGAACTGGTGCAATAAGTTAGAGTGAAAAAAATATACATTTGTCTCATTCTAACTTGTTGCACCAGTTCAGCAGTGCAGCTGAAAAGAACAGATCCCGTGTCAAGACTCAATTGCCGATATTATAATAAACTGCTGATATTATATTGAAATAATAAGCGTAAATAAAAATAATTTTGCATAAAAAATGTTATTTCAATATGTGAGGTAACGATTACAACCTGTATTCGTTGTGTTCTGCTTGAAATAGTTTCAGTCTCTCTGTTTAAGTTGGCATGACGAATTTCAGGAAAATAAAGATTCAAAAAATAACATTAAGAATAATAGAATCCTAACAACACTTTTAATAGGTCTACAGTTCCTGATAAAAATTAAAGAGTTCTGCACTTGTATTAAAAAAAATAAAATTAATCTAAAAAAATGCGTCATGCCAACTTAAACAGAGAGACTGAAACTATTTCAAGCAGAACACAACGAATACAGGTTGTAATCGTTACCTCACATATTGAAATAACATATTTTATGCAAAACTATTTTTATTTACGCTTATTATTTCAATATAATATCGGCAGTTTATTATAATATCGGCAATTGAGTCTTGACACGGGATCTGTTCAAGTTAAAATGAGACAAATGTATATTTTTTCACTCTAACTTATTGCACCAGTTCAGCAGTGCAGTTAAAAAGAACAGATCCACGGTAACCTAGGACAGCGGGACGCTAGGCGAGGGGAAAGGTGTGTCAGCATGCCGCTGCCCGTACCTCGCCGCTGCCGTCTCTTGCCACATCTCCGGGCAGCCAATGCTGACACACTAGGCCGTGCTATAGCTCCGGCGGCTCAAGCGCTTGCCTCCTTGTACTTCGGCGCGCTCTTATTCGCCTAATTTTAATATTAAATATTTCGCTTATTATTGCGAATTTAACAAAATGGTACAAGACTTTTCTGTTCAGTTTACTGTGCCGTACCTGCTCACGAGCGTTTGCACAAGTGCGATGGGACACCCTGTATATATATATATATATATATATATATATATATATACATATATATATATATATATATATATATATATAGGCTTCAAATAATTTCATTGAATTAATAAGATATTTGCGATTAAAATCACACACTAATGAACACGATCCAGTGAGAAGAAATCTATCAAAGAAATCGAGTCGACATTGAATTAACGTCGAATTGATGTAAATTGCATCGATCGATATCAATTTGATGGTCATTCTCACTGGGGATATAAATCAGATAATTTTTAACTAGATTAACCATACATATTTAATTAAAAGTAATCCGATTTATGTCATGTTTGGTGTCATTTTAATCGTGAAAATGTCATTAATCCATTAAAATTATTTTCAAATCAATAAAATGCGAAATTAATGTTCTAGGTTTTATTTTATTCCATGTTTACTTTTCATAGATAAGCGAGCTCTTTAAAATCCTCGACGCTGGAGCGTGAGGAAAGCGAGAGCGAGAACGAATAAAGAGCAAGCGAGATGGCCAACATCAAAGAGAGTTCCGAAGTCTCGACGCGAGCCTATCTTAATCTCCAATCTTTCGTATCATATTTCTTTTTACTATAGAAAATAAAACTTTTACATTTCGCAGTTTATCAGTCCAAAAATAATTTTAATGGATTAATGAGACTTTTGCGATTAAAATGACACCAAACACGGTATAGATCGGGTAATTTTTAATTAGATTATAATCAAGATGTTAATTACTTATCTAATTAAAAATTATCCAATCTATACCGTGTTTGGTGTCATTTTAATCGCAAAAATCTCATTAATCCATTACAATTACTTTCGGTCCGATAAAATGCGAAATGTAAAAATTTTATTTTCTATAGTAAGAAGAAATATGATACGGAAGATTGGAGATTAAGATAAGCTCGCGTCGAGACTTCGGAACTCTCTTTGATGTTGCCCATCTCGCTTGCGTTTTACTCGTTCTCTCACGCATTCTTCTAGCAGTTAGGTGTATACTTTAATCCTGGAAAAGGATTTTTAATTCTATACAGCCAATATAAAATGCCGTGTGTTAGAAAATTCTAGTAATTTTGTAGGTAAAACAGACAACGCTAGCATCCCCTTAAGCTGTATTCCCCTTCCAGTAGGTATAAGTTCTATGGTTTAGGCACGCCACCACCACATGCTCGAATATATGGGTCTGTTCTTTTCAGCTGCACTGCTGAACTAGTGCAATAAGTTAGAGTGAAAAAAAATATATATAGGTCTGTTCTTTTCAGCTGCACTGCTGAACTAGTGCAATAAGTTGGAATGAGACATATATATACTTTTTCACTCTAACTTATTGCACTAGTTTTTCAGCAGTGCAGCTGAAAAGAACAGACCCCATGTCTCATTCCAACTTATTGCACTAGTTCAGCAGTGCAGCTGAAAAGAACAGACCCTATGTAATGCCGCGCGCCATCTGCGTCGACAACCCGCCATCCCGCGCTTTAAGCGGGAAACACAGACTTTTGCATAATGCATAATACATATGCATAAGAAATTCGATTGGTCGAATTCCTTATGCACATGCTAACGGACCAATCAGATTTCTTATGCATATGTGTTATGCGTTATGCAATGGTCTGTGCTCCCCGCTTAACTCGCAAACGCATTCGTCGCTGAACATTTGTAGCTTATATTTGGCCTTATGTGTAACGTTGGTCAAGGGACTAAAAACAGAAGAAACACAAGTGTCGCACTTCTTCAGACATAGCATATATACTTCTACTGTTGATATGTGCTCTTGTGTTGTATTTTACAGAATTCTTATTTTGGCATTGTTTGCAATTCTTATTCTATAATTTTATCTTTTTCCTACCTATCGAAACTCTCTTTTCGTATCTGTCCTGTTATAAAACATTCGCTTTGCTCGATTTCGTTCGTCATCTGCGTAATCGAATTAAAAATAATTTATTTGCTAAATATTTTATTCTTAAATATTACTTACGATTCTTTCTCTGCAAATTTAGAAATGAAGAAATCTATTTACGATAAAATTATTTTACAACAAATTTTGTCAGATGCTAAATGTCGCGTTATTGATGATAAAGGGCGTGTTCTTCCACCTTCCAATGAAGTTTAGCAGATAATTTCAAAACTGATGGCAGATAAAGGTTCGAGAATCACGCCAAAACATATACATACGATCGTTAACAACAATCGTCATGGTTTCAAAGATTTTATTTTAAAAACATTTGAGATTCGAGAGTACGAATTGACTACTTCCATAAACAATGATGACTTCAATATGACTGAATGTATAGATCAGAGTACAGATACTCAGGCTAGTTCTAGTTCGATTAATATTAATCTTGTAATGTCGACAGAAAAATGGCACGCTATCCAACCCCAAAAGAAGATATACGGTAAACGTATATATTGGAAATTACGAGAAGGATGGGCAGATGTAATTGCTGAAGCAATATGGGTACAGCATCATCTCGATTGTGTGTTTGTTTTTAAAAATAATAATATCTACCAAAGTGCAATTGCAAAATATTTCTTGACATTTGAGGGATTTTGCCGCGAATGTAACGCGAAAATATGCGGTAGCTTGATAAAGAAACCAGCAAAAAATGTCGATGTTATTCTTAAATGTCGCATTGATGGCATTATACATAAAGCTCATTCTGGAAAAAAACGAAGACAACTAAGAGGTGCACGTCGTCTCCAAGTTGCTAACTTTCTCATTAATACACGTACAGATGCCGTGACTTGGCGGCGAAGAGAAGCTGGGCGCATAAAGAAATTTGGCGATAAAAACCCACCAAGTAATGAAGTTATTCGAAAAGCCAAAGAACAGCGACTATTAGATAAATATGATTTGAAATTTGCAAATCCTGCATTGAATTTATTGAAAGGCGCTGAAAACGGTATGTTCGTTGGGTGCATCCATCACATCGCATTGCTAAAATTTAATTGTGTTTATTGGCGACCCGAACAACTGCAGATATACATATCTCGGTGTCGTAAAGATCCAAATGCAATATTTGCTATTGATGCTACAGGCGGTATTGCGAAGCGTGATAAATCATATGAGCCACATATTTTTCTTTATCAATGTGTACTCGTGACAAAGGAAGGTAGCGTACCCACATTTCAGATGGTTTCAGCCGATCAACGGTCTCTCATTGTGGCTAATTTTTTGCGTCTAATTCTTGCTACGAATGCACCAATCCCACCAATCGTCGTTACTGATTTTGGTTGGTCATTGTTGATTGCGGTAGCAGAAATATTTGGCAGATGCTCAAGCTTTAACGATTACTTACAAAAGTGTTACAATGTTATTGTAAACAAATTGATTTTATTGCCAGCAACTTTTATGCGACTAGATATATGTCACCTCACAGCAATGATTACGCGATGGTCAAGTTTGAAAGGAAAAGATAAGTGCTTAGTACGGCGATTTTATAAACGATGTATTGGAAAAGCCAGTCAAATTTCAAACTTAGAAGATTTTTCATACTTCATAGAATCGATTCTTGTTGTCTCTCTCAGTAAATGTATCGGATTGAGTGTAAATGGCGAGCTTCTGCCATCTGTTGAACGACTGAAGTTTTTAAACGATAAAATAAAAGGAGTACAAGTAAAAAACGATGATGATGAGACTAATGTCGAAACCGATGAAGAAAGAGAATTCGATGTAGGAAAGAACTCTGAAGAAAATGAAATCGTAAAAGTAGGCTGGAAATTGTGGAGTGACCAATTATATAACGCAGCACTGGATATTGCTGATCAGTCAACTGACGGCGATATGATTAATGCATGCTATAATGTAGATTTCGCGAAAAAGCTTAGAAGATATTTGCTTCCATATGTGTCACTATGGACTAGCATTATGGTTCCGATTTTTGGAAGAGGCTCGGTAACCGCTACCTCAGCTGCAGTCGAGTCAGAATTTTCTGATTTAAAAAACCGTGAATTTAGAGGTGAGATTCCGATGCGTATAGATAGGTTCGTATTCCAACATCTATCTCTACAGCGTATCGATGATAAATTAAACGAACGCTGCAATGTATCAGACGCTTTACCAAATGATGCAGATGAAGAATTGGAAAAGCAAAGTATCACCGATGTTCACGAATTCTCTAAAGCTAAATGTAATTCTGAAGCTACAGATGTGCAAGATAACGAAAAGGTAGATGACTTTCAGCACGAAACCACTAAAGATGTAATCAATGTTGAAATCTCGTTTGACATAACTACGAAAAAAGTATGTAGTACTCTAAATGAGAATACGAGAGATAGGTCAGACAGTTTTGTATCAGAGGAGACCTCAGCAAAATTCGTATTGCCAATAATAGAAAAGAAAATCAAAGACTCCCGATAGTGCACCTTACAGAGCTCTTTGGATGCTCAAAACTCCACTATAAATGACAGTAATGTTCTTGATGCATTAAAGGTAGTAAATAACATAATTTATGAAGAAAATCTATTAACAACGGACGAAAATATCCCAGCTGACAATGAATGGAATGTTCAAGAAGAATGGAGAGGATTAAATAAAAACATGAAACGTGATAATCAATGCGATGATTTGAAACAAAAACGTCCCAAACCAACATGTTTAGATGACTGTCTCGAATGGGAGTACATTAAAGATTCAAAAACTGGTCAAATCCCCATTTTCTTAAATGGGAATATATCAGGATCGGTGCATGTAAACGATTACAATTTAAATGTAATACAAACATGTGCTTTTGATTCGATTTTTCAGGTCGTTGTCAGCGGGCTTTTAGCAAATAGGATGTATAACGAAAATGTACTGTCATCCGATTGTCCAATTATAAATCTTGCTCAGAATATCAGCCAAAAAAAGAAAATAACAAAAGAGAATTACGTTCAAAGAGCTAAGATATTATTAACAACTTTTATTTTTCAAAATACTCTCACGACTTACACGAGGAACATAAAACGTCTCGATGCTGAATGCAATGCTGCCCATTTAGCTCAGTTTCTTTTCGAAAAAGAACCAAGTTATTCTTACGGGTTGAATGTTCTTGCGGATACGCTAATAACAAAAAGTCCCAATTAATAGACGTGAACGTCGATATGATTTTGTGCGGCGGTCTACACCTAATACAAGAAACAATCGATAGTTGTATAACAATTGAAAGGACTTGCTTTAACTGCAAAAAGAAAATCGCGAGCTTGACAGAGTACGGGCCACACCTCATAATCGACACTCCTATTGTAACTGATACTGGTTATCCAAGAGATAACATCATAATTCATAAACTGAATTCGCTTAAAAAAATCGTGAAAGTTGGTGGGAAAATATATATGTTAATCGGTGTAGTTGATTATAGTAAAGAAACGAAACACTATGTCGCATATACATTAGCAGGTGAGTTTTGGTATAAATATGATGACTTGCGTAAAAAACGTGAGACAGTTAATTAAAAAACGATTATATATCCACATTTAATTGTATACGCGATATGCAGTAAGATGCAGAATAAGTTTTTTTTAATAATTCTATTATAACACATTAATTTTTATTTTAAAAAATTTAGTTTAGTGGTTTTAGTAGTTTTTTAGTTTTTTAGTAGTTTAGTAGTTTTGTTAAAATAGTTTTTTTACAAAAATCTGATGGTTTTTTTAAAATAATAAATGTTCATACACGCATGTAACTAAACAAACATAAAAAGTAATTTTAAAAGTACAAAAATAAAAATTAATAAAACATATAAGTAAGAAAATAAAGAAATAAACAAAAGCAAGTAAAAAAATTATAAAAGTAAAAAATAAATAAAAAAATAAATAAAAATAAAAATAAATAAAAAAAAATAAATAAAAGTAAAAAAAAAAAAAAGGAAGAAGCCAAGTTCTCAACACGTCCACGCCGTTGGCTTTGGGTAACGCTAAGATTGAGAATACATAGAAAAATAAATAAAGAATACTCTCAGATATTGGCCAGAGATATCGTCTTAAAATGCGCGATGATCAGGCAGCATTAATTTATTATTTACATCAATTTAAACACCGTATAATACTACTAGTACCTAGAACTCTTTAGAACATGCTTAAGCATGTTGAGAACTATTGTGAGGTAGCGGATTCGTAAAACAGGTACACCCAAAAATTATTGTGAGGTGAAAGTTTATTTAACTAGGAAACTATAATAGAATGCAGCGAACACAGAACAGAGGATACTACACGATAGGTGAAACACACACAAAAAAAAGCAAATAGTGAGAAGACAAGATGACAACATATTGAGAAAACACACACATGCGCAATACGATGTGTTGGCGCACTTGGTTCGCTAGAGATGACGTACTAGAATCGCATAGGGCGCGTATTTTTCAAAAGTCCAACAAGAACTATAAGAAAAATATTTTTCGTAAACCGGAACTGTGAGATTTCGGCCAGCATATCACATGCTCTGCTGAAATGCGCGGCGCTCGGGCGGAATTAATTTATTTAAACATCCTACAATATTGCTAGTGCCTAGAACTCTTTAGAACAGTGCTCGAGTTCTAGTGAACATTTCGAGCCGATTCCTGAGGCGACGCCTCCCGTGCCCCCACTACCGCTCGCGATTCAGCGGCACGGTCACCGATCGCGCGTGTGACGCTATGCCTCAGGAGCGTCCCTATACAAGAAATAGTATCTTGCGCCACAAAACTGGCTATCAAAGTTATTTTTACAAAATAATATTCCTTTTTATATAATAATTAAACACTAAATTTTTTTATTAATTATTGTATGTTTTATGATAAATATTAGAATATTTTTTATAATAATAAAAAATAGTATAATAGTTTTCCACATCACCTGTGAGGTACTAGGTACTATTATGCAATATTTTTAACCTATATTAATCGTTAAAAAATATTATATTTATATAATAAAATTATATATAATTATAATATTTTATATTTTATTTTATGTTTTATTTTTTTAATATTACATTTATATAATATTTTTTAACGATTAATATAGGTTGAATATATTGCATAATAAATTATTTAGACACATTAAAAAAAATTTTTTTTAAGAAATAGAAAAAAAAAGATTGTTTCGAACTCGTGATCTCCAGCATTCTAACCGCTCGACTTACTAACACGACCACGCTCATTGCTTGAAAAGTAGGTTTACCAAATCGGTAGATTACGTACATACATGACTGACTTTACAATTATTTCTTGTAAAATAATAGTACGAGTTATTGTACCATATTTTATATTAGTAGGAGAGGTATCAGTATGTAACAACATACTGAAATTTAGCTAAATCTCAGGTGGGAAGCTTGACCATCTCCTTGTAAGAAATAATAGTTCTCGAACCTCGATCGCCAAGCGTGTCAGCCGTAGCGAGAGAGAGAGAGAAGGAGACGGAAGATATGTCTGCGCTCTTCTAGCTAGCTGAGCGCACATGTACATGGCTTTTTACTCGTGTGCGCGCTACATCGCGCACGCGAAGAAAAAGCAGTGTACGTGTGCGCTCGGCGCTCGGCCAGCCAGAAGAACACGGACATATCTTCGCATTATAAATTTTTATACATACATACGTACATACATACATATATACATATATATATATATATATATATATATATATATTGGCTTAAGAATAATTTTATTGGATTAATAAGATATTTACGATTAAAATCACACTAATAAGCACGATCCAGTGAGAAGAGATCTATCGAGTCGACATCAAATTGACGTTGATGTAAATTGCATCGATCGATATCAATTTGATATCGATTTGATGGTCATTTCTCACTGGAGATATAAATTGGGTAATTTTTAAGTAGATTAACCATACATATTTAATTAAAAGTAATCCGATTTATGTCATGTTTGGTGTCATTTTAATCGTGAAAATCTCATTAATCCGTTAAAATTATTTTCAAATTAATAAAATGCGAAATAAATGTTGTAGGTTTTATTTTATTCCATGTTTACTTTTCATAGATAAGCGAGCTCTTTAAAATCCTCGACGCTGAAGCGCGAGGAAAGCGAGAGAGAGAACAAGTAAGGAGCAAGCGAGATGGAAACATCTCGCAACATCAAAGAGAGTTCCGAAGTCTCGACGCGAGCCTATCTTAATCTCCAATCTTTTGTATTATATTTCATCTTACTATAGAAAATAAAATTTTTACATTTTGCATTTTATCGGTCCGAAAATAATTGTAATGGATTAATGAGATTTTTGCGATTAAAATAACACCAAACACGGTACAGATCGGGTAATTTTTAATTATATTATAATCAAGATGTTAATTACTTATATAATTAAAAATTATCCGATCTATACCGTGTTTGGTGTTATTTTAATCGCAAAAATCTCATTAATCCATTACAATTATTTTTGGACCGATAAAATGCAAAATGTGTTGTGCCTGGGATGGGCACAAAATTTCGATCCGTCGTCCGTCGACGCTGCTCGGCTGATTGTGAGAAAGGCACTGGTGCCACCTTTGGTGCTGATGTAGTTAATTAAATAAAAGAACACTTTCCTTGATCTTGACTGTTTTATTGACACACTTTATTTACACTGTAAGATCGCACGTTACACTAACTTAGGAAGACTGTTTCACACAGATTTGTTTAGCGTCGGCGCTTAATAGTTACTGACCGCACGCCACTACTCAGTGATTATCGTTTAAAGATTACTGCCCGAATTATTATTAATTACTGCCCGCGATGCGTTAGGCGCATCGCGTTAAAAGGACATCGGTGCCCTCGTTTCTGTTGTGCAACTGCTGATTAAGATTCGATTCAGCAGTTGCATTTCCTGGTGGTTCTGTGGTGCAACTGCTGACTAAGGTTCGGATCAGCAGTTGCATTTCCTAGTGACTCTGTTGTAATTTTGGTTATGACCTGATTTAATACTTTTAGATTGAGTTATTAGTTTCACAACCGTTGGCGGTGTCGAAACTAATAATAATGCTGCAATCACTGATTTTTGGAGAAAGTCAGGTCATAACAAATGTAAAAATTTTATTTTCTATAGGGTAAATGTGGGTATTACTGCGGGTGTAGGTAATACTGCGGATTTTTTAAATTTGATAATAAATAAATGATCTATGAGTTCTTCAAATTGAAATAAATTATGACTAGTAACTAAAACCTTTAAAAAAATGATGGATAAGTTATTTTACATATACAACTATTAATACAATTTGTTTTTAAATAAATAAAATTGACACGTTGTAGAGGTATGAATTTATGCCTGCTTTGTGAGTTTCAGTGGCAAAAGCGGTGACTTGAATAGGTCTTTTTTTTATAATTACATGATTTATTGTGCTTGTTTATTTGAGCTAGGAGTAATATAATACTTATTTAATGTCAAAAATTCAATAAAACTTGATTTTTATTGATTATATTTTTTTTAATTACTGCAGTAATTGGTACTTCAAAATCGCCTATGTATATATTACTGCGGTTTTTTTTAAAAAACCCGCAGTAATAGCAGCGCCTCTAGTTGTATGGGTTTGTCCCTATTACTGCGAATGAAAATATTTATATTCTAACCTATAAAAATAAACAAGTTGTGTTAAACTGTGATCGAGTGTGATATATAAAATGGGTAAAGTTAATAATAAAGCAAAAGTTAGTAAAAAGAAAAACAAGAAATCAAAAGGAATGAAAAATGTAAGGTGCAATTATAGAAAAGAAGATGTAAAATCTGCTGTAGCTGAGGCTTTAAGTGGGATGAAAGTTGCTGAAGTTGCTAGAAAATACAATATACCAGAATCAACAATTAGAGCCAAAAAAATGAATAAATACCAGGATAAACGACCTGGACCATTAACTGTCCTTAGTGATCAAGAAGAAAATGACCTCGTTGAGTGGATTTTTTATTGTTGTCGACAAGGGTTTCCAGTGTCAAAACAGAAGTTGGTTGAAAATGTTAAAATTTTATGTGACAATGATGGCAGAAAAACTCCTTTTAAAGACAATAAGCCAGGAAGATCATGGTTTGACGGTTTTTTGAAACGACATCCAAATGTATCAGAAAGAATTCTGAAAATTTATCCTTAACAAGAGCTAAGGTGACAGAGCTTCAGATTCGTGGTTGGTTCAGTGGCGTTGCTGCCTACTACAGTGAAGTTTTCACTGATGAAGAGTTTTTAAAAATAAATCCTAAAAGAGTTTTTAATGGCGATGAAATTGGAGTGTCAATGAATCCAAAGCCACCATCAGTACTTGCACCAAAAGGTACGAAAAACGTATACAATGAGACACAATGCACTTCTGAAGAGGTATTAAGTACACCCAAGGATCCTCTAAAACTTTTGGAAAGCTTGATAGTCAAGGATAAATTGTTATCATTCAGAGCTAATAATAATTCTGTTTGGAGAGGAAAAAAAGAAGATGAAAGCCTCTATGAAATATGGTTTAAATTAAAAAATTCAAGTAGCGATACCAATGTTGATTCAAACACTGCACATGTTTCTGTCCAGGAAGTAAGTTCTTTATTAATTATTTCTTAACGAATTTATGGTAATTTGTCTTTATTATTTTCAGCAAAACATTTCTAACACAGATGGAACGGAACAGTCACTCTCTGAAATGATGCTGTTGCCCATTGTCGACGACCCACAGGCAGATCCTTCAGAACATTATCTGGATTATGAAACAGTACTTTGATTATTTTCCTATTTACTAACCTAAATTTGTTTAATTACTAACCTTAATTAATTAACATAATTTTGTAGTAATATTTATTATGATTAATTTATAAATACTGTATTTTCGATCAATTTTTTTTTAGTTAATTAAGAATTAACATATTGCTAATTTAATAATCTATATATTTACACTTAAGAAATTACGTATATTATTGAATTTTTTAAAATAAAATGATTGTATTTATACTTGCTATTTGTATTGTCAATTACATCGTTTGCATTTCTTTTATATATTTTCAGAATGGATCAGAAAATAATGAGTGGCACTCTGATTTTGTAGTAAATGATGTAGTCGACTTGATGTTCAATTTGAATGGAGAATTAATTGCAAGTACAGAACAAACTTCTAAATCTTTCTCAAATTTGATTGCAATCAACGTAACGTCTCTCAAATCACAAAATCCATCTACTCCTATTGCTTCAAGCTTAAATATTCAAGCTACTGTTTTAACTCCAGAGCCTGGTTCTGATTCTGATACAATCATCACTAAGTCTGCTCAATTACAAAATGTGTCTACTCCTATTGCTTCAAGCCTAAATATTCAAGCTAATGTTTTAACTCCAGAGCCTAGTTCTGATTCTGCCACAATCATCGCTAACTCTCCCCAATCACAAATTCCAACTACTAGTTCTACTGCTACAAATCTACATTTTCAAGCTACTAATTCAACTCCTGAATCTTCTGCATTATTGTCAAAACAATTGTCAATCAACACTACTGATATTCAACCTTATTCAGCAAATACACCAGAAAATCTTCCATTAACAAATATTACAAATATTGATCCATGCATCGAAAAATTTTCTGATTCGTTCAAAAAGTTACTTCATTGGCCTAAACCTGATTTATCAAATAAAAATAAAAGACGGAGAAATAACAAAACTCCAGTTCCATCCGTTTTATCTAGTTCGCAGTGGCAATCCATTGAAGAAAATAAAGAAATTGAAAAACGTAAAAAAGCTGAAGAAACAGTATTAAAGAAAAAAATTAAAATTGAGCAGCGAGAAATTAAAAAGAAGGAACAAGAAAAAGAACGCGTAAGGAGAGAAGAAGAAAAATTAAAAAAAGAGAGAATCAAATTACAAAAAGAAAAAGAAAGATTTGAAAAACAGCAACAAAAAATTAAAGATGCGGAGCAAAAACAAAAATGTAAAGAAGAAGAATTGCTGAAAAAATTAAAAGCTGTGGAAATAAGAAAACAAATTGTTGAGCTTGAAGCTGAAGAAATTGAATTACAAAAAAAAAATAGTAATCAATAATTACTTAAATAGATTAAATTATTTTATCATAGCTATAAAACTATGCTGGTCAATTTTAGTATTATTATTAAAATGTGCTGTGTTTACTTGTAATATTTATTTTTTTAAATAAATATAATTACCACTTATTTTAATACACTTATGATTGTTTCTTTAAAATTTTTTCCTTTACATTTTTATCAAATTCTTAAATTTTGATCCTATTGAGCCACCTGCAGTAATAGACGCGCAGTAATTGGATCGTTCGCAGTAATTGGCACGCAGTAATAGGGGTAAGCTGCTGTGAGACCCGCAGTAATACATGCATCTGCACTTTTTTCTAAAACGCTTATTATTTAAATAAAAAATTAATTTATTGCATTATTAAATTTTCCTCATGTTCAAAATTAGTTGAACTTCAATATAAAAAAAAATTTTTATTGGTTTGGTGCAATTACTCCAATAAGAACTTATTCAAAGTTAGACCGATGTAAAAAACCGCAGTAATATCCACATTTACCCTAGTAAGATGAAATATAATTCAAAAGATTGGAGATTAAGATAAGCTCGCATCGAGACTTCGGAACTCTCTTTGATGTTGCGAGATGTTTCCATCTCGCTTGCTCCTTACTTGTTCTCTCTCTCGCTTTCCTCGCGCTTCAGCGTCGAGGATTTTAAAGAGCTCGCTTATCTATGAAAAGTAAACATGGAATAAAATAAAACCTACAACATTTATTTCGCATTTTATTAATTTGAAAATAATTTTAACGGATTGTTGAGAGGTTGTGAGGATCAAAGAATACACTGTGTAAGGAAAAATAAGAGTTTATATAGCGAACACTGGTTATACAAAACGTGGTGGCACGGCGGACTAAGCACGACTATACTAAAGGGTGAACGACGACAAGAAGAAGAAGGGAACCGGAAGGAGCCCGGATATAAGCGCACGACGCTACCGCACACACCACGCGCCAGAATACAAAAAGCGAACCAATAGGAACGCGCTACGTACTAAGTAGATGGCAGGGCGCATTGATTAAGTGAACCTTATGCTCTAACACTCCTCCTATCAATGCGTCCAAACAAACAAAAAGATACACAAAAAAAACATTGCCTCTTAATTCTCTATTCTTACATTAATCCTAACGATTTTACACATTTTTCGTGCTTCGTTTTGGTCAGAGGTTTTGTTAATAGATCTGCTATCATCTTTGGAGGCTGGGACGGCGTCCAGTCTGAACGCCGTCCCTTCCCCTTTGGCCGGGAAGGCCAAAGGGGATAGGAAGGTCAAAAGGGGAGTAGCGACTCCCCCTAAGATAAGAAAGGTTGCGGCCCCTTGTGGGCCGTCTGATGGTGGGGGGGCGGGGAGTTGTGCAATAGACCTTGCAGGCTTTGCACTTCTCCACCGCCCCCTCTCATGGGAGGGCTGGCCGGAGGTAAGCCACCTCCCGATAGAGGAAAGACTTGGACATGTTCCCCCGTCTAACCGGGGACTGTTTAATCTTTTACGCAAGGTGGTTGGACAGCAGAACAGCAAGATTGCAGATGGCCTCGCCTTAACCGACGGGGGGGACGAGGGGATCCAAGTCCTCGCTACCGTCCTCCCCCTCGGGCGGGCGAGCGTAGAATGCATAATGCGGGCTGCTGGGGATTTAGCACTGTGGTACCCCGTTTGGGGACTCCAGTGCTTTGAGGAGGAGGTGCCTCCGGACTATGATCCGGAGGCTCCAGCTGACATCAAGATGGGTGAGTCGGGGGGGGTTGAGCCTCTTGAGAGGCCCCCCCCCGACTATCGTCTAGAAGCAAACCGCTTCTTTGTCAAGGGGTGGAAGGAGGGGGAGGATCTTCCCCCCCCCAGATCTCCACCCGAAAAGGACAAGGAAGCGGGGGGCAAGAAAATAAATGTAAAGGTGGCTGGGGGCGGGGGCCGCCAGCCACCTTTAGCCCCACTAACATCCGGGGGCGGCCCCCCCCTCCTAACTGGGGGGGGGGCGGGGGAAGGCTGTGGTGACCCAGCCTTCCCCGGTGTAAGGCAATATCTTATTGTTGGGGGAGCTTCTCTCCCCCCAGGATAGGGGCTTTCATTATTAGCCACGCCCGAGGGAGAGCCGGACGAATGCTTATGGCGATACCCGGCTCTCCCTCACTATGGGCAAGGAAGGTCACCCCCAGGGGTTTTAGTGGGTATGCCCGTTAAATAGGGAGACTCCCACATAACCCGAGAGGTCCCCCCGGGCCTCTCGGGTATCCATAAAGGATTTCCCCTGGGACATCAAAAAAAAAAAAAAAAAAATCTGCTATCAGGCTGGGAGGCCTGCGTCCCGTTCCGTCGGGACGCAGACCTCCCCGGAGGTAAATGCCCCCCCCAGGTGCTATCGGTGCCTGGGGAGGGGGCATATTCGAAGATGGTGCCCGTCCACCGTCGACCGGGGCAGCTCCTGCCTCCGGTGTGGCCGGGACGGGCACCATGTGGGGGCGTGTGCGGCGCCGGCCGCACACTGCCCCCAGTGTGCTGACGCGGGGCTACCCGCTCACCATCGTATTGGTGGGAGCGGGTGCCCCGTGGTCTCTCCCCGTCGCGGGGGAGGGAGGAGGAAGCGGAGGAAGGGGAGGGGGACCCCCCCTCCCTTTATGGACTGCGGACTCCAGCCCGCTGGGGTAGACGTCCGGGCGGGGGTCGTCGCCGTGGAAGGCAGTTCCGCTGACCCGTCGGCGTCCTCCGCGGGACCTGGCTCCATGGGGGTCCCTTCTGGGGTCCCCATGGAGGATGTGGAGGAGGTGAGGGGGAAGGGTTCTTCCCTCCCCCCAGTTTCTTGCGTAGAGGAGAGGGCGGGGGGGCCCAATCGGGCCCTTAATGCCGCCGTCTCCCCTGGTGAGGCTGCTTCAAGCCTCCTAGGGGACACAAAGGTAGTGGATGGGGGGATGGTTCAGGGGGAGACTATTAGTCCACCCCCTCCTACCCCCATACCCACACCCACAGTGAGGATGGTGGTCAAAATGGCCACCATAATGGAAGAAGAGGAGAAACCCGACGCTTACGAGCGTTGGGAATGGTGGGTTGTTCACAGAACCCCCCCTATGGAGGAGATTGGGGCGGAGACGAGGGTCGACTGTAAGTTGTCCCGTCTCCGCCCCATTGTCAGCCTCAATAAACTGAGACTGAACGAGGAAAAGGGTCGCTTCTTCGCGGCATGGGGTGGAGAAGGAGTGGAGAGAGGGGTGGATGTTTCATCACCCTCCCCCTCCCCTCCTGATGACCCCTCCAATGTCGCGAAGAAGCGAAATAAGAAAAAGAAAAGGCGGGTAATGACTGGGGGGGGATCTCAAGTCTCCCCTCAGTAATTATGTGTGGGGGGTCGGCCAGGAGCTGGGGCTCCTGACCGGCTCCAACCCCCACTAACATCGGGGGTGGGGAAGGTTCCGGGGTGCCGGACCTTCCCCAGTATTCTACTTATGAGTACCGAGGCAGGGGGAGGTAGGGGTCTTTGCCCTCTCCCCCTGCAGAGGCCGCTTCACGGCCATGCCCGAGGGGGAGCAGGACGAATGCCATAGTTGTGATACCCTGCTCCCCCTCATTTTAGGCTTAGGTAGGCACCCCGGGGGGGTTTTAGTGGGTATGCCCGGAGGGGATCCTTTCTCCTCCGGTGCGACTCCCACATAACCCTAGGGGCTCCCCAGAGCCCCTAGGGTACCTATAAAAGGTTTCCCCCTCGTCAACAAAAAAAAAAAAAAAAAAGATCTGCTATCATTCTATCGGTGGGTAAGTAACTTAAATTAATTTCGCCTCTTTCTCTGATTTCTCGCGAAAAATGGTATCTAATGTCGATATGTTTACTTTTACCATTAAGTATATGATTTTTATTTAACTCTATCGCGCTTTGATTATCGCAATACACTTCTGTTGCATCTGTTATACAGGACTTGAATCCCATATGTTCTAACAAACGTCTTAAGTATACTATTTCTTTACATACTTCCGATAAAGACATATACTCGGCTTCCATCGTAGATAGTGCTACAGATTTTTGTTTCTTTGATTTCCAACTAATTGGGCCATTAGTCATCATGATTACGTTACCACTACACGACTTGCGATCCTCTACATCACCGGCCCAATCCGAATCTACATAAGCTTGCATTCTTTTACAGTCCTTGGCATATGTTATGCCATAATCGATAGTATGTTGCAAATATCGTAATACTCTTTTTGCAAGTTTCCAATGAATTTCTTCGGGATCCGTGCAGAAACGACTCAGCGCATTGACAACGAACGCTAGATCCGGACGCGTTGCATTGACCAAATAGATTAAGCTTCCTATTAATTCTCTGTAAGGTCTGCGTTTCATATTCAATCTCTCTTCTTCCGTGCTTGGTTCCAACCTTCTTGCAAGTTTTTGGTTTGAATCAAGTGGAGTCGATATTGGTTTACAACTCTCCATTTTGAACTTTTGTAATATATCAGTAATGTATCTTTGTTGTGTTAACTTCATTTTTCCTGTGGGCCCATCTCTTTCTATGTTTATTCCAAGAATGTCGTTTACGGGACCTAAATCATTCATTTGAAACTTGTTACTTAAAGTGTCCTTTAGTTTTTGTAACTCATTCATGCTTTTTGATGCCACAAGTAAGTCATCTACGTAAATTATTATTATTACTCTATTGTTCTTGTTAGTATTTACATAGACGCAGGGATCCACATCATTATTTAACATGTTTATACTTCTAAGATAAGTATCTAATTTTTCATACCAACATCGACCCGCCTGTTTTAAGCCGTAGAGTGGTCTTTTCAGGAGACAGACTTTCTCCTCCTGTCCTTGGACTTCAAAAGCTTCAGGTTGCATCATGTAGACTTCGTCTGGCAAGTCACCTTGTATATAAGCAGTCTTGACATCCATTTGATGCACATGCATCTCTTCTTGAACACATCCGGCGAGAAAAGCGCGTATTGTCTCATATCTTGCTACAGGTGCGAATACCTCTTCGTAGTCCACTCCGCGTTTTTGTTCGCAACCACGTACCACTAAGCGTGCCTTATACTTATCTATTGACCCATCTTGTTTCCTTTTTATTTTGAATACCCATCGATTGGACAGTACCTTTTTCCCTTTGGGTCGTGTCACAAGTTCCCATGTTTTGTACTTCATGAGGGAGTCATATTCCATTTGCATAGCATCTAGTCATGCTTGTCTGTCGATTCTGTTTTCTATTTCTTCTATATTAGATGGCTCAGCTGATGCTTCTTCATTGTATCTCGTTTCATGGTATAATTTTCTTGGTCTACCCCTTTTTCCAGTTTTCAATATTTTTGGTCGGCCAGGACCTCTTTTTGAAATTTTCGGTGTATTTATTTGTTCTTCATCCGTCTCCTCTTCATCTTCTTTGCTTGATTCTTGTTCGGAATCCATGTCTTCGTTTGTTTCATGAACGGTAGGTGGATCCACTGGTTTGGTACCGGGCGATTCCGCTGACTTGTGCCAATCTGGATTTAGTAGAACCTCGCAATTTTTCTCCAGGCTGCTTATTTCACCTTCCAAGTCTTCAGTGAATCGCACATCACGACTTTTTATTATCGTGTTTGTATGAGGATTCCACAATCTATTGGCTTTAGACTCCTGTGAATAACCAACCAGTATATACTTCTTTCCTTTCGGGTTAAACTTACCTCTAAAGGGTTTCTTTTCGAGCGCTATGACCTTGCTACCAAATATACGCATAAAACCTACGTATGGTTTTTCGTTCGACCAGGCTTCTATTGGTGTGGAGTGTTCTAATACCTTTGTTGGGCATTTATTACGGATATAAGCCGCAGTGTTAACGGCCTCGCCCCACAGACTATTGGGAAGTCCAGGCTGTAATAACATGCAGCGTGCCATTTCCACCAAGGTTCTGTTAGCACGCTCTGTGATACCGTTTTGTTGAGGACAGTATTCAACGCTCAGTTGTCTCTTGATCCCTTTTTCTTCAAGAAAATTACTAAATTCTTTGGATAGATATTCCTTCGCGTTATCTGTACGAATTTTCTTTATTTGGCAACCGGTTTCTTTTTCAGCGCGCCTTTTGTAAGCCTTAAAGGCTGTTATAACGTCCGAGCGCTTCTTCAACATCACGACTTCTACGTATCTAGACATGTCATCAATAAATGTTACAAAGTATCTTGCTCCACCTAATGAAGGGACGTTCATGGGACCGCATATGTCAGAGTGTATTAGCCCGAGTCTTTCTTTTTCCCGCTTAGTTGAACTTTTGTAAGGAAGTTGGTGAATCTTACATTTGTTACAGACTTTGCAATTAATTTCTGTGGAATTACCTTTCATATTTAGGCCAATTACCATCTCCTGAGACTGCAACCTTTTTAGATCTCTTAGGTTCAAGTGGCCAAACCTTTGGTGCCAACGTAGAAGATTATTATTCCCGACATCACGTGCAGCCAGGGCCCCTGATTGGACAGCTTCATCTACAACATATAACTGCCCCTGCCTTTTTGCAATTAACGCCATAGAACCATCGTGCCGATTTACGAACGCGCATTTCTTATTAAATGTCACCGTGTAGCCATTGTCGGTCATACGAGATACCGATAATAAGTTGCTCCTAAATTTTGGTACCAGCATCGTGTCTTTTAATTTAATGTCGTTCATTTTACTGTTCCCTAATCTCACTTTCATTCTTACGTCACCACTACCGTCGGATTCAACAAAATGTTCTGCAGCGGTGCAGACGTCACATCTCTTATCTGTATTTAGTTCATGGAATTTTTCCTTGTTGTGACACATATGGCTTGTCGCGCCACTATCTAAACACCACTGCGTTGACTTTTGTGGTCCGCTATATTGGGCACATGCAAACATTGCATCTTGTGTGTTGTTTCCTGTATGACGTTTTGATTTGCTCTTACAGTCTATCGATTTATGCCCGATCTTGTTGCACTTATAGCACTTTCCTGTAAATTTATAATTTTTCGTGTATTTCGCATGAGTGTCTTTTACGTTTTTGATGGATCCTTTATTACTTGCCGTTAATGCGTTGTTTTCTGAGTCGTGATTTTTACAATCAACTTGATCGATGCGTCGCGCTTCCTCTTCAATAAGCTTTGTCTTGAGGAAATCAATCGTCGGTATGTTGTCTCGTGACTCCATGGCAACACAAAAATTCTCGTAGTCGGATGGTAATGAATTCAGCATTATGATAGATATTAGTTCTTCTGGTAACTTTATTCCAGCGTCTTCTAATTGTTCTACTTTATCGACAAAACTATTCACGTATTCCATCATGCTTTGTCCTTGTTCTTTCTTCATACGATATAAATGCTTATATAAAACGGATTTCCTTACTGGGCCTCTGGATTCGTATATGTTTGTTAATTTTTCCCATGCCTCGTGCGATGTTGTTGCCTTTTTAACGTGGTTTAATTGATTCTTCGAAATGCTCAATAGTATTAACGCCAATGCTTTTTCATCCTTCGATGTCCAAATATCGTTGTTTTCGGGCGTGCGAATTTCGATTCCACTGGTGTATTTCCATAGTTCATTGCATACGAGTACACTTTTTATTTGAATCTTCCACGACTCGTAGTTAGTATCGTTCAGCTTTTCAATGTTTTGCGTTCCAATGGCGACCGACATGGTGGTTCCTTCTAGAGGTTATTTTTACAGGGCAACGAGACTTAGAACACTCACACGATTTTTGCTTTTCTGCGCACTGGGCCCATAACCTGTTGAGAGGTTGTGGGGATCAAAGAATACACTGTGTAAGGAAAAATAAGAGTTTATATAGCGAACACTGGTATACAAAACGTGGTGGCACGGCGGACTAAGCACGACTATACAAAGGGTGAACGACGACAAGAAGAAGAAGGGAACCGGAAGGAGCCCGGATATAAGCGCACGACGCTACCGCACACACCACGCGCCAGAATACAAAAAGCGAACCAATAGGAACGCGCTACGTACTAAGTAGATGGCAGGGCGCATTGATTAAGTGAACCTTATGCTCTAACACGGATTAATGAGATTTTCACGATTAAAATGACACCAAACATGATATAAATCGGATTACTTTTAATTAAATATGTATGGTTAATTTACTTAAAAATTACTCAATTTATATCTCCAGTGAGAAATGACCATCAAATCGATATCAAATCGATATCGATCGATGCAATTTACATCAATTCGACGTCAATTCGATGTCGACTCGATAGATCTCTTTTCACTGGATCGTGCTTATTAGTGTGATTTTAATCGCAAATATCTTATTGATCCAATGAAATTATTTTTAAACCAATATATATATATATATATATATATATATATATATATATATGTACGTATGTATGTATGTATGTATAAAAATTTACAATGCGAAGATGTGGCTGCGTTCTTTTAGCTGGCCGAACGCCGAGCGCACACGTACACGGCTTTTTCCTCGTGTGTGTGAAGTAGCGTGCACACGAGTAAAAAGCCATGTACGTGTGCGCTCAGCTAGCTAGAAGAACGCAGACATATCTTCCGTCTCCTTCTTTCTCTCTCTCTCGCTACGGCTGACACGCTTGGCGATCGAGATTCGAGAACTATATTTCTTACAAGGAGATGGTCAAACTTCCCACCTGAGATTTAGCTAAATTTCAGTATGTTGTTACATACTGATACCTCTCCTACTAATATAATATATGGTACAATAACTCGTACCATTACTTTACAAGAAATAATTGTAAAGTTAGTCATGTACGTAATCTACCGATTCGATAAACCTACTTTTCAAGCAATAAGCGTGGTCGTGTTCGTAAGTCGAGCGGCTAGAACGCTGGAGATCTCGAGTTCGAAACAATTCTTTTTTTCTATTTCTTTAAAAAATTTTTTTTTAATGTGTCTAAATAATTTATTATGCAATATTAAACCTATATTAAGCTTTAAAAAATATTATATAAATGTAATATTAAAAAAATAAAACATTATAAAATAAAATATAAAATATTATAATTATATATAATTTTATTATATAAATATAATATTTTTTGACGATTAATATAGGTTAATATAGATTAATATAGACGATTAATAGTTAAATATATTGCATAATAAATTATTTAGACACATTTAAAAAAAATTTAAAAAAAATTAGAAAAAAGGATTGTTTCGAACTCGTGATCTCTATCGTTCTAGCCTCTCGACTTACTAACACGACCACGCTCATTGCTTGGAAAGTAGGTTTATCGAATCGGTAGATTATGTACATGACTAACTTTACAATTATTTCTTGTAAAATAATGGTACGAGTTACTGTACCATATTTTATATTAGTAGGAGAGGTATCAGTATGTAACAACATACTGAAATTTAACTAAATCTCAGGTGGGAAGCTTGACCATCTCCTTGTAAGAAATAATAGTTCTCGAATCTCGATCGCCAAGCGTGTCAGCCGTAGCGAGAGAGAGAGAGAAGGTGACGGAAGATATGTCTGCGCTCTTCTAGCTAGCCAAGCGCACACGTATACGGCTTTTTCCTTTCCGAGCGCGTCAGCTATAGCGAGAGAAAGAGAAGGAGACGGAAGATATGTCTGCGCTTTTCTACTATCCGAAGCTAGCCGAACGCCGAGCGCACACGTACATGGGCTTTTTCTTCGTGTGCGAAAGCGTAGCTTAGAGTTTATCGATAATGTAGAAAATCGACGGATTTAAAAACTCCGGTAAATTACCGACATTTTTAGTTCCATCTAGATGAGGGCGCTTTCCCGTCGGAGTTCGGCCGTCACTACAGCATCCCCTTAAGGGGATGCTAGCGAGACGGCCGAACTCCGACGGGAAAGCGCCCTCATCTAGACGGAACTAAAAATGTCGGTAATTTACCGGAGTTTTTAAATCCGTCGATTTTCTACATTATCGATAAACTCTAAGATACGCTTTCGCACACGAAGAAAAAGCCCATGTACGTGTGCGCTCGGCGTTCGGCTAGCTTCGGATAGTAGAAGAGCGCAGACATATCTTCCGTCTTCTTCTCTTTCTCTCGCTATAGCTGACGCGCTCGGAAAGGAAAAAGCCGTATACGTGTGCGCTTGGCTAGCTAAAAGAGCGCAGACATATCTTCCGTCTCCTTCTCTCTCTTTCTCGCTACGGCTGACACGCTTGGCGATCGAGATTCGAGAACTATATTTTTTACAAGGAGATGATCAAGCTTTTCACCTGAGATTTAGCTAAATTTCAGTATGTCGTTACATACTGATATCTCTCCTACTAATATAATATATGGTACAATAACTCGTACCATTATTTTACAAGAAATAATTGTAAAGTCAGTCATATACGTAATCTACCGATTCGGTAAACCTACTTTTCAAGCAATGAGCGTGGTCGTGTTAGTAAGTCGAGCGGCTAGAACGCTGGAGATCACGAGTTCGAAACAATCCTTTTTTTTCTATTTCTTAAAAAATTTTTTTTTTAATGTGTTTAAATAATTTATTATGCAATATATTCAACCTATATTAATCGTTAAAAAATATTATATAAATGTAATATTAAAAAAATAAAACAAAATAAAATATAAAATATTATAATTATATATAATTTTATTATATAAATATAATATTTTTTAGAGATTAATATAAGTTAAATATATTGCATAATAAATTACTTAGACACATTAAAAAAAGATTTTTTTAAGAAATAGAAAAAAAAGGATTGTTTCGAACTCGTGATCTCCAGCGTTCTAGCCGCTCGACTTACTAACGCGACCACGCTCATTGCTTGAAAAATAGATTTATCGAATCGGTAGATTCCGTACATGACTGACTTTACAATTATTTCTTGTAAAATAATGGTACGAGTTATTGTACCATATTTTATATTAGTAGGAGAGGTATCAGTAACAACATATATAACAACATACTAAATTTAGCTAAATCTCAGGTGGGAAGCTTGACCATCTCCTTGTAAGAAATATAGTTCTCGAATCTCGATCCAAGCGTGTCAGCCGTAGCGAGAGAGAGAGAGAAGAAGACGGAAGATATGTCTGCGCTCTTCTAGCTAGCCAAGCGTACACGTACATGGCTTTTTACTCGCGCGCTACATCACGCACACAAAAAAAAAGCGTATACGTTTGTGGCTCGGTGCTCGGCAGTGCTCGGCCAGCTAGAAGAATACGGACATATCTTTGCATTATAAATTTTTATACATACATACATACATACATACATACGACTATTTACGCTACATATATGTATATGTATTGACGTGTGTGGCAAATTTTAATATCTTGTTAATATGCGACTGTATCTTTTATAATGATAGCCGCAATACGTGTGTATACGTATGTACGTATGTATGTATGTATGTATACAAATTTATAATGCGAAGATATGTCTGCGTTCTTCTAGCTGGCCGTGCGCCGAGCGCACATGTACACGGCTTTTTCCTGTGTGGGAGGTAGCGCGCACACGACAAAAAGGCCATGTCCGTGTGCACTCAGCTAGCTAAAAGAGCGCAGACATATCTTCCGTCTCCTTCTCTTTCTCTCGCTGTAGCTGACACGCTTGGCGATCGAGATTCGAGAACTATTATTTTTTACAAGGAGACGGTCAAGCTTCCCACCTGGAATTTAGTTGAATATCATATATGTTTTTATACTCTTCCTACTAACATATTTATTTTTTTTCAACGTGTCTTTAAATAATTTATGCAATACATTAAAATTAAACCTATATTAATATCATTAAAAAAATTATTTTTATATAATATTTTTTAAAGATTAATATAGGTTTAATTTAATATATTGCATAAATTATTTAAAGACATAAAAAAAAAATAGAAAAAAAGAAAGGTTTCGAACTCGAGATCTCCAGCGTTCTAGCCGATCGACTTACTACACGACCACGCTTATTGCTTTGAAAGTAGGTATATCGAATTGGTAGATTACGTACTGACTTTATTTTTATTTCTAGGAAAATAATGGTACGAGTTATTGTACCATGTATTATATTAGTAGAAAGAGTATCAGTTATGTAACATATTGATACCTCTCTTACTAATATAATACATGGTACAATAACTCATACCATGATTTTCCTAGAAATAAAAGTAAAGTCAGTCCGTAATCTACCGATTCGATATATCTATTTAGAAAGCAATAAGCGTGGTCGTGTTAGTAAGTCGATCGACTAGAACGCTGGAGATCTCGAGTTCGAAACCTTTCTTTTCTATTTTTTTTTTTTAATGTCTTTAAATAATTTATGCAATATATTAAATTAAACCTATATTAATCCTTAAAAAATATTATATAAAAATAATTTTTTTAATGATATTAATATAGGTTTAATTTTAATGTATTGCATAAATTATTTAAAGACACGTTGAAAAAAAGTAAATATATTAGTAGGAAGAGTATAAAAACATATATAATAATCAACTAAATTCCAGATGGAAAGCTCGACTGTCTCCTTGCAAGAAATACAATTTTCGATCTCGATCGCCAAGCGTGTCAGCTATAGCGCGAGGGAGAGACGGAGACGGAAGATATGTCTGCGCTCTTCTAGCTGGCCGAGCGCCAAGCGCACACGTACACGGCTCTTTCCTCGTGTGCGTGATCGCACACAAGGAAAATGCCATGTACGTGTGGGCTCGACGCTCGGCTAGCTAGAAGAACGCAGACGTATCTTCGCATTATAAATTTGTGTACATACATACATACATACATACATACATATATATATATATATATATATATATATATATATGTATAGGCTTCAAATAATTTCATTGAATTAATAAGATATTTGCGATTAAAATTACACTAATAAGCGCGATCCAGTGAGATGAAATCTATCGAGTCGACATTGAATTAACGTCGAATTGATGTAAATTGCATCGATCGATATCAATTTGATATCGATTTGATGGTCATTTCTCACTGGAGATATAAATCGGATAATTTTTAACTAGATTAACCATACATATTTAATTAAAAGTAATCCGATTTATGTCATGTTTGGTGTCATTTTAATCGTGAAAATGTCATTAATCCATTAAAATTATTTTCAAATCAATAAAATGCGAAATTAATATTCTAGGTTTTATTTTATTCCATGTTTACTTTTCATAGACAAGCGAGCTTTTTAAAATCCTCGACGCTGGAGCGCGAGGAAAGCGAGAGAGAGAACGAGTAAGGAGCAAGCGAGATGGAAACATCCGCAAGATCAAAGAGAGTTCCGAAGTCTCGACGCGAGCTTATCTTAATCTCCAATCTATCGTATTATATTTCATCTTACTATAAAAAAAAAAATTTTTACATTTTGCATTTTATCGGTCCGAAAATAATTGTAATGGTTTAATGAGATTTTTGCGATTAAAATGACACCAAACACGACATAAATCGAATAACTTTAATTAAATATGTATGGTTAGTCTAGTTAAAAATTATCCAATTTATGTTCCCAGTGAGAAATGACCATCAAATCGATATCAAATTGATATCGATCGATGCAATTTACATCAATTCGACGTCAATTCAATGTCGACTCGATAGATTTCATCTCACTGGATCGTACTTATTAGTGTAATTTTAATCGCAAATATCTTATTAATTCAATGAAATTATTTGAAGCCTATATATATATATATATATATACCCATATTAATTATCCCCACCGGATTATGTATGTATGTATGTATGTATGTATGTATGTATGTATGTACACAAATTTATAATGCGAAGATACGTCTGCGTTCTTCTAGCTAGCCGAGCGTCGAGCGCACACGTACACGGCATTTTCCTTGTGTGCGATCACGCACACGAGGAAAGAGCCGTGTACGTGTGCGCTTGGCGCTCGGCCAGCTAGAAGAGCGCAGACATATCTTCCGTCTCCGTCTCTCCCTCGCGCTATAGCTGACACGCTTGGCGATCGAGATCGAAAATTATATCTCTTGCAAGGAGACAGTCGAGCTTTCCATCTGGAATTTAGTTGAATATCATATATGTTTTTATACTCTTCCTACTAATATATTTACTTTTTTTCAACGTGTCTTTAAATAATTTATGCAATACATTAAAATTAAACCTATATTAATATCATTAAAAAAATTATTTTTATATAATATTTTTTAAGGATTAATATAGGTTTAATTTAATATATTGCATAAATTATTTAAAGACATTAAAAAAAAAAATAGAAAAAAAAGAAAGGTTTCGAACTCGAGATCTCCAGCGTTCTAGTCGATCGACTTACTAACACGACCACGCTTATTGCTTTGTAAACAGGTATATCGAATCGGTAGATTACGTACTGAATTTACTTTTATTTCTAGGAAAATAATGGTACGAATTATTGTACCATGTATTATATTAGTAAGAGAGGTATCAATATGTTACATAACTGATACTCTTTCTACTAATATAATACATAGTACAATAACTCGTACCATTATTTTCCTAGAAATAAAAATAAAGTCAGTACGTAATCTACCGATTCGATATACCTACTTTCAAAGCAATAAGCGTGGTCGTGTTAGTAAGTCGATCGACTAGAACGCTGGAGATCTCGAGTTCGAAACCTTTCTTTTTTTCTATTTTTTTTTTATGTCTTTAAATAATTTATGCAATATATTAAATTAAACCTATATTAATCCTTAAAAAATATTATATAAATATAATTTTTTTAATGATATTAATATAGGTTTAATTTTAATGTATTGCATAAATTATTTAAAGACACGTTGAAAAAAAGTAAATATATTA
This sequence comes from Crematogaster levior, assembly GCA_901521435.1. Classification (NCBI taxonomy): domain Eukaryota; kingdom Metazoa; phylum Arthropoda; class Insecta; order Hymenoptera; family Formicidae; genus Crematogaster; species Crematogaster levior. The sequence goes on from CABEGB010001328.1 coordinate 73,449, forward strand.
GTAGGAAGAGTATAAAAACATATATGATATTCAACTAAATTCCAGATGGAAAGCTCGACTGTCTCCTTGCAAGAGATATAATTTTCGATCTCGATCGCCAAGCGTGTCAGCTATAGCGCGAGGGAGAGACGGAGACGGAAGATATGTCTGCGCTCTTCTAGCTGGCCGAGCGCCAAGCGCACACGTACACGGCTCTTTCCTCGTGTGCGTGATCGCACACAAGGAAAATGCCATGTACGTGTGCGCTCGACGCTCGGCTAGCTAGAAGAACGCAGACGTATCTTCGCATTATAAATTTGTGTACATACATACATACATACATACATACATATATATATATATATATATATATATATATATATATATATAGGCTTCAAATAATTTCATTGAATTAATAAGATATTTGCGATTAAAATTACACTAATAAGTACGATCCAGTGAGATGAAATCTATCGAGTCGACATTGAATTGACGTCGAATTGATGTAAATTGCATCGATCGATATCAATTTGATATCGATTTGATGGTCATTTTTCACTGGAGATATAAATTGGGTAATTTTTAAGTAGATTAATCATACATATTTAATTAAAAGTAATCCGATTTATGTCATGTTTGGTGTCATTTTAATCGTGAAAATGTCATTAATCCATTAAAATTATTTTCAAATCAATAAAATGCGAAATAAATGTTCTAGGTTTCATTTTATTCGATGTTTACTTTTCATAGATAAGTGAGCTTTTTAAAATCCTTCAATGCTGGAGCTTGAGGAAAGCGAGAGAGAAAACGAGTGAGGAGCAAGCGAGATGGAAACATCTTGCAACAACAAAGAGAGTTCCGAAGTCTCGACGCGAGCCTATCTTAATCTCCAATCTTTCGTATTATATTTCATCTTACTATAGAAAATAAAATTTTTACATTTTGCATTTTATCGGTCCGAAATTATTCTAATGGATTAATGAGATTTTTGCGATTAAAATAACACCAAACACGGTACAGATCGGGTAATTTTTAATTATATTATAATCAAGATGTTAATTACTTATATAATTAAAAATTATCCTATCTATACCGTGTTTGGTGTCATTTTAATCGCAAAAGTCTCATGAATCCATAAAAATTATTTTTGGACTGATAAAATGCGAAATGTAAAAGTTTTATTTTCTGTGGTAAAATGAAACATGATACAAAAGATTGGAGATTAAGATAGGCTCGCGTCGAGACTTCGGAACTCTCTTTGTTGTTGCGAGATGTTTCCATCTCGCTTGCTCCTTACTCGTTCTCTCTCTCGCTTTCCTCGCGCTTCAGCGTCGAGGATTTTAAAGAGCTCGCTTGTCTATGAAAAGTAAACATGGAATAAAATAGAACCTAGAATATTAATTTCGCATTTTATTGATTTCAAAATGATTTTAATGGATTAATGAGATTTTCACGATTAAAATGACACCAAACATGACATAAATCGGATTACTTTTAATTAAATATGTATGGTTAATCTACTTAAAAATTACCCAATTTATATCTCCAGTGAGAAATGACCATCAAATCGATATCAAATTGATATCGATCGATGCAATTTACATCAACGTCAATTTGATGTCGACTCGATAGATCTCTTCTCACTGGATCGTGCTTATTAGTGTGATTTTAATCGTAAATATCTTATTAATCCAATAAAATTATTCTTAAGCCAATATATATATATATATATATATATGTATGTATGTACGTATGTATGTATAAAAATTTATAATGCGAAGATATGTCCGTGTTCTTCTGGCTGGCCGAGCGCCGAGCGCACACGTGCACTGCTTTTTCTTCGCGTGCGCGATGTAGCGCGCACACGAGTAAAAAGCCATGTACATGTGCGCTCAGCTAGCTAGAAGAGCGCAGACATATCTTCCGTCTCCTTCTCTCTCTCTCTCTCGCTACGGCTGACACGCTTGGCGATCGAGGTTCGAGAACTATTATTTCTTACAAGGAGATGGTCAAGCTTCCCACCTGAGATTTAGCTAAATTTCAGTATGTTGTTACATACTGATACCTCTCCTACTAATATAAAATATGGTACAATAACTCGTACTATTATTTTACAAGAAATAATTGTAAAGTCAGTCATGTACGTAATCTACCGATTCGGTAAACCTACTTTTCAAGCAATGAGCGTGGTCGTGTTAGTAAGTCGAGCGGTTAGAATGCTGGAGATCACGAGTTCGAAACAATTTTTTTTTCTATTTCTTAAAAAAAAATTTTTTTTAATGTGTCTAAATAATTTATTATGCAATATATTCAACCTATATTAATCGTTAAAAAATATTATATAAATGTAATATTAAAAAAATAAAACATAAAATAAAATATAAAATATTATAATTATATATTTATTATATTATATAAAATCTTTCGTATTATATTTCATCTTACTATAGAAAATAAAATTTTTACATTTTGCATTTTATCGGTCCGAAATTATTCTAATGGATTAATGAGATTTTTGCGATTAAAATAACACCAAACACGGTACAGATCGGGTAATTTTTAATTATATTATAATCAAGATGTTAATTACTTATATAATTAAAAATTATCCTATCTATACCGTGTTTGGTGTCATTTTAATCGCAAAAGTCTCATGAATCCATAAACATTATTTTGGACTGATAAAATGCGATATGTAAAAGTTTTATTTTCTGTGGTAAAATGAAACATGTTACAAAAGATTGGAGATTAAGATAGGCTCGCGTCCAGACTTCGGAACTCTCTTTGTTGTTGCGAGATGTTTCCATCTCGCTTGCTCCTTACTCGTTCTCTCTCTCGCATTCCTCGCGCTTCAGCGTCGAGGATTTTAAAGAGCTCGCTTATCTATGAAAAGTAAACATGGAATAAAATAAAACCTAGAACATTTATTTCGCATTTTATGAATTTGAAAATAATTTTAACGGATTAATGAGATTTTCACGATTAAAATGACACCAAACATGACATAAATCGGATTACTTTTAATTAAATATGTATGGTTAATCTACTTAAAAATTACCCAATTTATATCTCCAGTGAGAAATGACCATCAAATCGATATCAAATTGATATCGATCGATGCAATTTACATCAACGTCAATTTGATGTCGACTCGATAGATCTCTTCTCACTGGATCGTGCTTATTAGTGTGATTTTAATCGTAAATATCTTATTAATCCAATAAAATTATTCTTAAGCCAATATATATATATATATATATATATATATATGGCAACAATGCAATGTATGTATGTATGTATGTACGTATTTATGTATGTATGTATACAAATTTATAATGCGAAGATATGTCTGCGTTCTTCTAGCTGGCCGTGCGCCGAGCGCACATGTACACGGCTTTTTCCTGTATGCGAGGTAGCGCGCACACGACGAAAAGGCCATGTCCGTGTGCGCTCAGCTAAAAGAGCGCAGACATATCTTTCGTCTCCTTCTCTTTCTCTCGCTGTAGCTGACACGCTTGGCGATCGAGATTCGAAAACTATATTTCTTACAGGGAGACGGTCACCCTTATAAAAATTTTTCACCGCTTTTACACCTCATATAGGTCGTTTTTAGCCCGCTTTTAGCCCGTTTTATCATTTTTATGTCCGCACTCTCAAGCACGCTTAGTCTATTGCGAAAGAGCATGACAAGTATACGCGAGTATGTGTATAAGTATTTTTTAGTGGATTGTCCGTTTTTAACACTCGTTTTTCAGTCAATGAGTGACAATACGTTAATACGTTCCTTTTTTACTCACAAAGATGAGGACGAAGTAAGTTGTCCGTTTTCAATACTCAATTTTCCGTTGATGAGTAACAACACGTTATTACGTTTCTTTTTTACTCACAAGAAAATATCCGCGGATTGTCTCTAAATTGAAGTACATTTATTCTACAAACTTAAAAATATGTCCACGAATTTTTATAATTTATATAAATTTATATAAATGTTTTAAACTACTATAAATAAATGAATAATTATAATAGAGTGAGTGTCTTCTTTTTGCCAGTGATGGGAAATACCAGGTGAGGAGTGTTAAATGACTTCAAACTGGCATAATTGATATAAAAATGATGATTTATTACTACGTTTCGACCTCCGATTTGGGTCCTTATCAAGTAAATCTACAAAAAAGTGGTACAGAAATGTAACGATCGTTTCATACACGGAAAAGTATGTAATTACATTCAAGACTTACATTACTCAGTCCCGTGTTCCGAAATACAAAGTGTTGGAAAAACGTTGAATTATATATAATTAGATTTAAAAAGAATATACAATTGAGTTGATAGGATAAAAGACGTCAGTTGTTTGTGACAGCTACATACGGACTGAGCGAGATGAAATTTGCTTGTGTGACTTAGGGGGAACTTAGTAATAAACAAATAAGATGAAAAGAAAGAAAAAGACGGTAAATGTGCGTGAAACCAGGTCAATGTACTAAAATGTAAGCAAAAAAGAATTAAAGGTGACGTCAGTAAGTGTGTCAAAAATATTATAAATATTAATACGGTATGAAGAAGGCCAAATTTATAAAGTATAAATACAAATACGAATTAAATAAAGTAACGGGCGATGACAAAAATAATTTAATAAATTAAGGTAAGTCAAAGGACAGTCAATATGATAAGACATGAAGGCCAGGTGAACGGATAAAACAAAGTACAAATATAATAAAAAAATTTTTTCAATAAATAATGGACGGTAACAAAATAAATTAATTGGGAGAGATAAGTCAAAAAATGCAGTCAATATAATAAGAAACAATGATGAAAAGTAAGGGATGTGTTATGTGAACTATAAGATATTAAGTAATCTGTCATAAATCGCCGTTAGGTTCTCAGTGTCCTTCTGTGAGTTGATTGCCGAATTGCATTTTTTGATGAACAGCATCTCTGCTATTTCTCTTTTTCTTGTGTGTGTTTCTTTGTGCAAAATTTTTGGGTTGTCCCAGTCAAAATCGTGACCATACGATAATCTGTGATTTGTGACAACGGAATGATTTGATGTATGTTTTTTAATGTTGCTTTGGTGTTCTTTTAACCGGGTTATTAAATGTCGTTTTGTTTGACCGATGTAACATGCGTTGCAATTCGAGCAATCAATCTCGTACACTAACTCTGTTTGTTTCAGAACACTAAGCGTGTCTTTTCCTTTCTTTATTACGCAATTCAATTTATTAGAGATAGAATATAATATTTTGATGTTTGAGTTCCCAAGAACGCGTTCGATGTTAATGGCCACCTCATTGTTGAAAGGGATAACAATATAGTTGCTTGCGTCTAGAGGAAGATTTTCAGGGGCGTTATTTTGCCTGTGTTTTAATATGTTAAGTCTTTTCTCGATGTGATGGTCGATCATGTGATTGGGGTAAAGATTATTGCGCAAAATTTCTTTTATAATACTAATGTTACATTTGTGAAATCTTTTGTCAGAAAGTAAAATTGCTCTGTCAACGAGGTTAGTGATAGTGTTTCTTTTGTATTTTAGTGGGTGGTTTGAGAGAAAATTGAGATAACGACCTGAAAATGTGGGTTTACGATACCAGTTTGTGATGAGAGTGTCGTTGTCTCTAATGATCTTTGTGTCGAGAAAAGATATAGCATGATTAATTTCAGTTTCATAAGTAAAATTTAGGCGAGGGTGATATTTGTTAAAGACTTCGAGAATATTGTCGATTTCGGAAGTAGGAGCAATCATGAAAATGTCATCAACGTATCTGTAATACACCGGAATGGAAAGTTTAAGATCTTTTAGGCATTGCGTTTCTAAGTCATCCATAACTATATCGGCCAAGATGGGGGAAAGTGGAGACCCCATAGGACTGCCGAAGATCTGTTCGTAGAAGGACCCACGAAAGCCGAAACTAGTTGATGAGAGAATGGAGTTAATAGCGAACAAAAGTTGTTGAAGATTGAAATTGGAAACCTTGGAGATGTGATTCCAACGAGATTCGATTGCTTTGAATATTAACTCTTTGGGGATGTTGTTGTAAAGAGCGGTGACGTCCAAGGAGAGAAGGGTTTGGTTGGAATTAATATGTACATTTTTTAAGTTTTTGGCCAGGGTCCAACTATCTTTGATGTGAGAGGCGGGTTTGGGGATGGAATTGTCGAGAATTCGATGTAAAAACTTGGCTACATTGTAAAGCGGACTCCCAGATGCCGACACAATGATGCGAAGTGGATAACCCGTTTTGTGGATCTTCGGCAGTCCATAGCATCTTGGGAGATTTCCATTGGTGCAACGCAATGTTTTATAAGTGTATTCGTCGATAATTGAGTTCGATTTCCATGTTTTGATCAGTTCGTTTATGTTGTTTTGTAATGTTCTTGTCGGGTCTCTTTTTAATTTCTTGTAAGTCGTTTCGTCATCTAATAATGTGTTCATTTGTTTGTCATATACGTTTCGTTCCATTATAACAGTGACCTGTCCTTTGTCCGCTTTGGTTATTAGTAAGTCATTATTTTGTCTTATGAATTTTTTGCATTCGTGGAGTTGTCTTAAAATGAATTTGTCAGTAGATGTAATGTGTTTGTCAGTAGTTATAAAGTTTGTTAAAATATTACTAATAGAATTACGTGTTAAATCGGCGACTTTTTTATCTAATTTGTGCGATAAGTTCTCGAAGCCTTTAACGATTTCCATTGAGTAATTGACGCGATCGTGCGAGTCTTTCTTATTTAAAGGAAGCGCGAACCTGTCACCCAAGCTCAAGAGATTAAGTGTTGAATCTGGAATTCTTTTGTTGCTGATATTTACGATCCATTTAGATGTGTCCATGTTTTCGAATGGATTATGTGCGGTGTTAAATTTCCTCAGAAGGTGGTTAAATTTATTTATGGATCTATGTTTGTAAAAGTTATTAAAAGAGTTAATTCTACGTTTGTTGAATGTAAAAAAGGAATTGATTAAATGAGAAGGAAGAAGAGAATAGAGTTTCTCTTCTGTTTTTCTAATTTTTGAGTTTGTATGGTTAACTTTGGTGTGCGCATCTTTGAGTTCAAGATTCAACAGATTTCTTTGAACTCGTTCTTTGAGAACATTAAATTTGCGTGTAGCTTTGTGACTAAATAGAGCAATGTTTAAGCGTAGATTACGAATATGTGGAGGAAGTATATCGTGTTTTCTGCACCTGATCAAGAATATAAGTTGATGTTTAAGTCTGCACCTTTTTTCTTGGGTGGAGATCCATGATTTAAGTAGTCGTGTGATGTTCCTTCCGTACTGTGACGAGATGTTGTTAAAAAATCCTCTCGTGGGAGGCACCATGTTTTTAAGTCAATGGTGAGATTAAAACAGAGTGAGTGTCTTCTTTTTGCCAGTGATGGGAAATACCAGGTGAGGAGTGTTAAATGACTTCAAACTGGCATAATTGATATAAAAATGATGATTTATTACTACGTTTCGACCTCCGATTTGGGTCCTTATCAAGTAAATCTACAAAAAAGTGGTACAGAAATGTAACGATCGTTTCATACGTATTTATATCAATTATGCCAGTTTGAAGTCATTTAACACTCCTCACCTAATAATTATAATGATTGATTATTTGATTATTTGATTTCAAAAGCTGCGTTCCAATATTCATTGCAAATATTGAAAATCTATAGTTTACGTCACATACACTATAGATTTTCAGTACTTGCAGTGAATATCGAAACGCAGCCAAAATGTGCTATGTGAGTATTTATGAGTGCTAAACGAGTATTTTTTGCTCGTAGCTAAATGTACGTTTTTACACCTCAAATTTACACACAGCACGTATTTACCACTCAAAAATACTCATAAGAATACGTTATTACCACTCGGATATACTCGTACGCAATCCGTTTTAACCACTCATTTTTACGGAAAATTGCCCCTTTGCGCCCTAAAAACGGATCATACTCATTGAATCAAATGTACGTTTTTACCACTCAAACTGACCGTTTTCGCCGGTCAAAAACGGGCCAAAAACGGTGAAAAATTTTTATAAGGGTATGTATAATTGGATTAACTTCTTTTAAGATGGATGTGCAAAGAGAGGAGCAAAGCATTTTCCTTTCTCATGCACGTGTTTTTTGTAAAATCATATAATTCCACGTGAATCCAACTTAAAAATTTGTAAAACTTTGTTTCAAATTGTAGCAGGTAATCTATCAGTAACTGACAAATGATAACTGGCAGACAAAATAAGTATTAACACGCAAAATAAATCATAAAATGTAAATAAAAACATTCATACATTCATACATTCAAACATTCATACATTCGTTGAGGTCAATTTAACTATTTATGAAAATCTTGTCAGTTGTATGTTACTATTCAAACAGTTAGCACCGTGACAATTATAGCTATCACTATGTTTGATACGGAAGTGAATATGTTATTAGTGTTAGGTGAATGCCAAAAGAATTATCGGCGTGCAGCAGTAATGTTTTTTGAACGTTATGGGATTAAAAAATCGCACGTGTCATTTTATAATTTAGAAAAGCGGCTTCGTGAACATGGTAAATTGCGTACAACAACTCACAATAAACGTAAAAGTATTACTAATGAGAGAAACAGTGCTGATGTTCTTGGTGCAATTACATTAAATCCTCATGTTAGTCAACGTGAACTTGCCAGAGCATCGGGTATCAGTCGTTCTTCAATTCAACGAATTATGAAAAGAAATAGATATCATCCATATCACTTAATTCCATCACAAAAACTTTTGGTGATAGACTATGAACGCCGCATAACATTTTGTGAATGGATACATGGTGCTATGGAAGATAATGACTTTCTGTGCAAAATACTTTTCTCCGACGAGGCTACTTTTATGAATTCAGGGCATGTGAATAGACATAATATGCATTATTGGGCCGTTGAAAATCCTCATTGGATGCGATCAATTCCATTCCAACATCGGTGGTCTTTAACTGTTTGGTGCGGAATAATAGGAAATCTTGTGATTGGACCCTATTTTTTTGAAGAAACTGTAAGGAGTAATAGTTATTGTAACTTATTACAAAACCATTTACCTGCGCTTTTGGAAAATGTGTCACTACACATCAGAAGGAAGATGTGGTTTCAGCAAGACGGCGCGCCGCCACATTCTGCAAACACTACCAAACAGTTGTTATACGAAAAATTTGGAGACAAGTGGATAGGTCGTGGTGGACCTGTTGAATGGCCTCCTCGATCTCCCGATCTGACACCATTAGACTTCTTTTTGTGGGGATATGTGAAGGAGAAAGTTATGTTTGAACCGCCAACGACAAAAGAGAATATGAAGCAAAGGATACGCGACGCTTGCGCTTCAGTGACTTCTGAAATGTTAGAAAATGTTAGGAATAATTTGTTGCTTCGAATAAATACATGTTTACAAGTTCATGGCGGACATTTTGAACATTTAATACATTGAATAAATAAACAAACAGTGTGTTGTGATTTTGATTTCCTGTAAATACATTGAATAAATAAACAAACAGTGTGTTGTGATTTTGATTTCCTGTAGCTTCGAAACTTAACACCGTCATATCTTTTAACAGAAACATCTGACAAAAAAGTGTTTTTAACAAAATTTACTTGTTTTTTCCCGTAGAACCCAACCATCTAACATTTTATAGGGGGTCCCGTTTGAAATTGTGAAGTTACCCCCTGCCCCCCTTAAAGGGGGGCAGGGAGTAACTTCATATTTATGTTGTTAGAAAGGCCCCTCGAATACATAAAACTTTCTCATGAACAACTTTTTGATTTGACAAATGGTTTCCGAAATATTCAGCTGTTAAGAGTTATGTGGGCCACCCTGTATATATATATATATATATATATATATATATATATATATATATATTTATACAGGGTGCGGCGCTTAAATCCGGACAAATTAAACCTTTTTTTTAAAGCAAATTTATTGACACAAAATACAAATGAAATAGAAAATTCTTTTACACAGAAATAGTGGGACCTGTCAAGAGTAAAATTACTCTATATAACCTCCTTTAGCCGCAATGACCGCCTCCATTCTTGTCCTGAAGCGCCCGCACCCTCTTTTTAAAACAGCGCTGTCCATATTTGTGAATGCTGCTTCGATAGCGGTGCGTAGAGATGCGACATTAGGGTGTCTCGTCTTGTTGATAACCCTTTCGACTACGCTCCAAACATAATAATCGAGGGGGTTCAAATCCGGGTTATTCGGGGGCCAGAACTCCTTAGACCAGAACATGTCCACATTATCCGATAGCCAGTTTTGGACTAAATGGCTCGTGTGAGCCGGTGCACCGTCCTGCTGAAAGACATATTGCCTCCCCGAGACCACAGTTACCATCCACGGTTTCACGACATTCGTCAAAACACGCAGATAAACTTCTTTCGTGATAGTTTGTCCTTTTTCAAAGAAATGTGGCGGCATGACATCACCCTCACTGGACACAACACCTAGGACGTGAACACTAGCCGGAAATTTTGTTCGAGCAACAATCGGGACGTCCTCGGGGTTGTGGGCGAGCCACCGATCTTTCTTGACCTTCGCGTCAACAGTGAAAATTTTTTCATCAGAAAAGAACCTGACTCGCCCCGTCGCTTCGTTTTTCAAGGAACTCAAGAGCAGCGAGCAATCCGCTGTGTTCTGGCAGCCTCAGACAGCATCTGTCGCACCTTTATTGTGTACGACTTGTAACGTAGGTCCTTCTCTGCAATCCGACGCATTGTTCGCTCGCTGACACCCAACACTGACGCCAATTTCCTCAACGATTGCCCCGGGTCCTCCGAAATTAGCGCCTGAGCCTTTTCCACGACTGCCGCAGTCTGTGACACGCGTTCCCTCGAATGAGTTCTCCTCTCCGGATTAGCGGAACCTTCCCCAGACTCCTCAGAAGCATTGTACTTGACCATAATATTGTAAACGGTTGAATTCGGGTACCCGAAGAATCGAATTATTTCAGTCGCCGAACGTCCAGCGCGAAGACTTCGATAATCGCGGTTCTTCGGTTGTACTCCGCACTTGTACGCAACATCTCGGCCTTTTTGAGGTTATGGCTGTTTACTAGACGCATATGGCTTTCAAGAACGCCAATCGCGACCTCTGGCGGAACTACGATATGGCGGGAAATTCAAATTGAAATTTGTCCGGATTTAAGTGCCGCACCCTGTATATATATATATTTTTTGTAATTATTTATTTCTATCTATTTTAATGTTGATGGTTTCAGTAGAGTGTACGTTCCATGTTCTAACTCGTTTCGTTTTTTAAAGCCAAAGATCGTCGTTAATGCATCCATCTGATTTTTTTTCCGTAGCTTTTAATCGGATTAATTTTAGGTTGACGAGTGATTCACCATTTGCATCCTAATCTGATGTTAGGATTGCCAACTGTAGTCTTTAGACATATCTCAGGAGTTTCTGATACGATATTTTTTTGGTATTTATGATGATCTTGAGGTTATGCTCAGTCGTGAGCATAACCTCAACATCACGCCTTAACGCTCCTCGTTTATATTATAAAACAATAGAATCTACCACAGAAAAGAGAGGTTGATAATTGAGTAAGAGAGATTATTTGAGACGCCGCTTACGAAATATCAGGAATGTATATTTTTTGAATACATATTTTTGCAGAGCAAATATAAAATTTATAAAAACATTACTCCCTCCAAACCGCCAAATGGGTCTTGCAGACTACATTGTTTCTTCCAGATTCGACTACAGTCCGACAAAACGCCTTCATCTAAACGGAAATAAAAATGTTGATAATTTACCAAAATTTTTAATTCCGTTTCCTACATTATTGTTCAATTCAAGATATAACCATGTTCATTCACGACTATTTGCGACAAAACTCAAAACTCGTCTATACACGCAGAGTAAGAATAACAGTAGGAGAAAGGAAATGAATCATTTTTGACTGTCGAAATTGTCATTAAATAGATTGCAGCGCTCGAAATTGTCATTAAATAGATTGCAGCGCTCTCTCTCTCTGAAAATTCCGCACCTATTGTCACACATAATTATTACTTTTCTTACCAGTTTGTGTCTACACTGCATATAAAGGTAAATAAAATCCGTTTGATCAAAAATCTTTTTCATTAAGTTTTCAATCTTAGCTTCATTGATTCGAGGTTGTTCTTCCATATATGCCAGTAAAACTTTCAATTTGTACACATAAGCTATATAACGTATATATACGGACAATTTTATAAGCTGATAATTCTATAATAAAGTGCAAAAAGGTGTAGTACTAAATAATTTTTTAATTTTTTTTCTTAGTCTTTAATCGATCACTTGCAGTTTATTTGTATACTTCGTGTAAAAGAATTTTTAATTCTGCAATACCAATTCGAGAACTTTGAACGAACGTAAATGTCAGTAATCGCCATTATTTCGATATCTCTTTTCATGCAGATGCTCGATATTCCAAACTGGATGAAATGTCTGGTCGTTCTCTTCATGAATACGCGGTATACATGCTTAATTAGTAGGATTTTATTGTATTTTTCTATTATAATTTCACATAAATTCCAAGACGTATAAAAACTTAAACTTAATTAGATTTAAAATCAAAGCGAAACGTAAAACCTTGCCTGTCCGGATCACATTTAATCAAATCAAAAGATTTCTAAGAAAATAAATTTATTTAAAACAGCTTTATTAAATATAATTACATAATATATTTATATTAGTTATTAAATATTATTGAGATTTTTTAATTTAAATATTAAAAATTAAGGAATCTAGATTTTTTTGTTTTATTATTTTTTTACATAGTATTATGTTTATTTTCTATTTTCTATTGCGTATTAAAGGAAAAGATGAAAGGAAGACTGGAAGAAAAAACATTAGGACAAATCAGGAGTGTGTTAATATATATGTATTATTAATATTTTATATATTTGGCATAATTCCTCGATTTTCATAATTCGATGAATGATGCGTGGTCTTACATTGTGTTTCTCACAGATTTTATGTAAGATGTAATCAAAATTGTTTCGATAATTATCTGAATGGAGAATCCATTGAAACATGTTTTCATGGAAAAATGAATAGCTGAAAAAAAACAAAATTCTTAAAAATTGTTTAGGATACGTTATTAAAGAAATTTTATTAGAAAATATTTAATTAATCCTAGAAAATATTTGTATACTTTTATACAAATTTCGAAGAATTATATTTATGATAGATATTATTTTGTGTACTTTAAAATGTATGTGTGTGTGTGTGTGTGTGTGTGTGTGTGTGTGTGTGTGTGTGTGTGTGTGTGTGTGTGTTCGGGTATGATTAAGATTATAATTTATAGTATATAAATTTAAATTAAATTAAAATATTTATTATATAAGTTTATGTGAAATATGAAATTCCTTCTCAATGAAATTCCTTCTTTTTTCTTTAATCTTTAGAACTTTTTCATTACTGTTACGAAAGAATTTGCGAAATTATTAATATCTATCTTACCGTTGGGTCAGAATCGTAGCTACATTTAATATATTCATATGCTAACTCACATCCCTCCATCGATTTCATTGCTGTAGTAGAA
>CABEGB010001329.1:0-86962 GCA_901521435.1 Crematogaster levior
TCAATAGAATATTAAAATCTATTACATACTACAATTGTATGTAATATGTATTGTATGTATTGTATTGTTGTATAACAAAAAAAACGAATCAATCTAATTCAAAATTTAGTCACTTAATTTCCATTATCTATCTTCCTATGTCAAAGGTTTGTTACTTTACCACACATAAGTTGCGATCGTCGTTATATCGTTATACTGCGCAGTATTGTAGTAATAGATTTTAATATTCTATTGATCGAGTTTAATTTTGAGCCAATTTCAATTAATCCTTTTTAGTTATTTAAGATTAGGTGTGATATAACGATTTGAAAAAATAGGAGTTATAATAACCTTAAAAAATTGAAAAGACTGATATGTCAAAATCGTTTTTAGGTTATAAAATGAACATTTTTCGAAAATGACCTAAATTTTTTTCTTGAAAAAAAAAACAAAGAAATAAATTTCTAAAATGGCTGATTACCCTCCAAATGAAATTGTAGATATGATTTTGATTTTAGGAGAGTGTCGAGGAGTTTATGTTGATGCAGCCGCACTTTATGTTGAACGTTATCCAAACAGACGGCACCCGAGTAACGTTACTATCCGAGATCTTACTCGTAGGGCTCGGGATGGACAACTCCGTCGAGAACGTCAACACGAATATAGAGAAAATGACAATCGCGTTGTTACGATCCTTGCATTAATCCACCTTAATCCTCAGTATAGTTCTCGGCAAATTGTAAGAGAACTTGGAATACCAAAATCAACAGTTCTTAGAATTCTCCATGCCCAGAGGTATCATGCTTACCACATTTCATTAACTCAGGAACTAACGCTTCGGCAATTCGCACAACGTCTTCAATTTTGTCACTGGGCCGTACAGAATCCAGAGTTATTTACTTTTGTTATGTTTTCAGATGAGGCAACATTTAAAAATACTGGAGAACTAAACAGACATAATAGCCATTACTGGTCAGATGTGAATCCACACTGGCATAGAGGCGTTGATAACCAACATCGTTGGAGTCTAAACGTTTGGTGCGGGATCGTAAATGGCTATCTTATTGGCCCTTACTTTTTTGACGGCAATGTAAATCAACATAATTTTTTAGAATTATTGAGAGACCATTTAACTGGCTTACTTGAAGATGTTGATTTGGAAACAAGGCGAAGAATGTGGATACAATTAGATGGTGCAACACCGCATTTTGCACGGATTGTAAAAACATTTTTAAACGAACAATACCCAAACCGGTGGATTGGACGCGGAGGTCCCATTGCATGGCCTTCTAACTCACCTGACCTAACTTCACCTGATTTTTATCTTTGGGGATTTCTGAAAAACGTTTGTTTTGAACAGCAGCCAACAACAAAAGAAGAAATGATGGAGCGCATAAGAAGAACTTGTGCATCGATTCCAAGACATGTCCTGCTTTCCACTGTAGCACATTTTTTGCGAAGATGTCAATTGTGCATTGAAGCGAATGGTGCTCAGTTTGAGCACTTACTTAATGGCTAAGTTAACAGTCAAAAGTGAGAGGCAAGGGGACTCACTCTAATCAAGCACCCCGAATCGTGAGAGGCAAGGGGACTCACGCTAATCTAGCACCCCGAAGGGAACATAGTCCTATTACGTCCACGTCGTTGTTCCTGGGTAGCGCAAAAAATAGGAAGTTAGCGCATGTAGGACTTAACATGTGGGATTTAATTGTTTCAAGAAAAATAAGCGACTAAACCTGCTGGTAAATATGGTTTCTAGGTAATGGGTGAGTTAAGGGATACGTAGGTTAGCTCGCTTGTGGTGTAGATTCAAATAATCTTAAGAAAAAAAGCGACTAAACTCGCTGTTCCCAGGGTCTAGTAGGTAGAACTACTTGCGATTTGGTAAAGGTGGTTTCTTGTAGGCATTGGGTAAATTATCGAAGGTTCTGCTTACAAAATAACTCTGACCTTAACACAATCTTCAGAATCGAGTCGAAGGTCAAAGTAATAATTGGTACCAGGACATAATCCTCTCCATCCCATGCAACTTTTGTCGGAAATATTTGGCTGTTTTTAAACTCTAAACACCTATTTTTCAACATTTTTAGCAAATATGGCCTTTATCTGACCTGGCCGTGACCTTGAAAGATTCAAAAATATTTCTTTTCAGTGTAAAATTTCCCGCCCTTTTCAAATCCAGGGTCAAAAGTAGGTGTTCCCATTTAAAAAAATCACTTAGACCTTGAAATGACCTTGAAAATGAAGTTCAAGGTCATGGCCATTGATACCATTAGTTGACCCCCTTTGCCCCCTACAACTTTTGTCTAAAACATTTTCTTGTATCTCACCAACATTCCGACATATTTTCCATTATAGATTAAAATGGTCCACCCTGTATATATATATATATATATATATACGTATAATATACATATGTATAATATATATATACAGGGTGTCCCATTATAAAACATCCAGTCGAATATTTCGAAAACCAAGCCCGGGAGAGAAAAATTTTTCAGACAAAAGTTATTTGGTTTCGAGGGGCCCATAAGACGATATCATTGGTTTGACCTTGAAGAATTATTTGAAAGTTACATGAAAGTCATCTCAATTTTTTTAAATGGCATCCCCTATTTTTTATTACATATTCTTGTAGCTGACTTCAAAAGCTTTCCAAAACACTATAATAAAGTATTTTTTTATTAAGTATTTTCCGAGTTATAAAGCTTGAAATAATTTCATAATTTTACATAAACTGTAAAATATCTCGTAAAATATTTACTTTTCGATGACCTTACCTCAATACTTTTATGCACAGAATAATGAGAGGAACCAATTGGTGTCAAGAAAACACATAGTTGTTTTTAAGAAAAAATATGTAATTGTTAGTTACAAATTGCATATTTTTTCTTAAAAACAACTATGTGTTTTCTTGACACCAATTGGTTCCTCTCATTATTCTGTGCATAAAAGTATTGAGGTAAGGTCATCGAAAAGTAAATATTTTACGAGATATTTTACAGTTTATGTAAAATTATGAAATTATTTCAAGCTTTATAACTCAGAAAATACTTAATAAAAAAATACTTTATTATAGCGTTTTGGAAAGCTTTTGAAGTCAGCTACAAGAATATGTAATAAAAAATAGGGGATGCTGTTTAAAAAAATTGAGGTGACTTTCATGTAACTTTCAAATAATTCTTCAAGGTCAAACCAATGGTATCATCTTATGGGCCCCTCGAAACCAAATAACTTTTGTCTGAAAAATTTTTCTCTCCCGGGCTTGGTTTTCGAAATATTCGACTGGATGTTTTATAATGGGACACCCTGTATATATGTACATATATATATAGTATAAAATAAGATGTACCCTAATGTATATACATAGCATATACGTAGCAAGTCTTATGTATATGTATATGATATATGTATTATGATATATGTTTAATATATTAATTAGATAGAGATTTACTATATCTGTATTGCATACATAAAAAAATACTTAAATTACCACTATTACTATTAATAATAAAAAAATAATAAACTCTCTTTTGAGATAAAAAAATAATATAGAATTTAAAAACAAAACAATATCAGAAAAACATATTTAATCTTTACCTAAAAAGTTCTTATTAATTAACTAATAATTATAATTAAACAGTCTTATGTTGTAAGTTAAAAATAACAACTTTTGAGCATTTTCGCCTAACAAATTACTTCTGCGATCGGCATAAATCTGACCAGCGGCGCTAAACAGTTGCTCGCTGGCGACGCTGGTTGGCGGAGCAGAAAGATACTTGAGAATTACTTTTCGGAAACTAGGATATGGACTGGAATTCCAATATGAATATATGTCGGGATTTCTCTGTAACTTTGGTTCTACCAGATAGTAATGTATACTTTATTTCAATACAGCAGAAGTAGATCCTTGTTCTTCAAGCCCTTCATCGTCTACTGCATTTATCCGATCAAGGGAATTATCATGAGTATCCTACAATCCTTCTATTTTTTTCTTGCTCAATATCTGACTGTTCTGATGAAGACACATGCTTATTTTCCACCCTGTTTACTTCGCTTTGTTGTACATTAAAAAAATTTAATATTTCTTTTATCCGATATCTACCTCATCGAAAGTGAGATATTTGGATTTAAATCTCGGGTCGAGTAAAGTTGATGTAATCAGTGAAGGATGACCTTTTATATATGCAAATCTTTTATTTAAATAGTTATGTAATTGTTTTTTCATATTTGTCACCTCTTCGTTTTCATCGTCATTTCGACTTTGCAATTTACGATTCAATAGCGATATAAAGGGTATTATTACAGAAATACCCCTTATACATGCATTATCAGAAGATAAATCCAACGTTGTCTCATAAAAGAATTTCAACACATTTGTGATATCATTTATAAGATTCCAGTCAGAGGAAGATAGTGTATTAATCCCTTCATACTCCACACTATATAGATTCACTGCCCTTTTTTGTTTTGACAATCGCTGTAGCATTAGGTATGTACTATTCCACCTAACTTCAATATCTTGTAATAAGGAGTGTGTTGGCAAGTCACACTGCTTCTGACAATCTTTCAATTTTCTGGATGCCTGCTCGCTGCATCGAAAATGACCAACTACTTTTTCTGCACTTTTTGATAATTTTTTCAATCTGCTCCTCAGTAAATAAGGCATCATTTATTACTAGTTGCAACGTGTGGGCCACACAACCTAAAGATTCATATTGTCCACGCATGGCACAAATCATGTTCGGTGCATTATCACACATAATAAAAAACAATTTGTTGCTTATATTCCACTCATGGATCATTTCTATCAGTTTTTCTCCTATGTATTCGCCAGTATGGTTATTGTTTAGTACAGCTGCTCTCAGTATAACTTTTAGGCGTTGTGATTCTACTATAAAATGTCCTGTTAAACTGAGGAGTGAACATGTTTTGCTTGGATTTGTCCACACATTGGTCATGCAACTTAACCATTCACATTTTGCAAGTAAATCCGTCACTTTACCTTTTACTTTCTTATAGATTTCAGGCATTAATGACGTCCGAAAATATTTTTCTGATTTGAAATTATATCTACACACAGCGCTTGGATCTGCTAAATTAAGACATCTGAAAGCCTCTCCTTCCACTAAAGAGTACGGTAGCATATCTACAATTATCAAGTCTATAATAGCTTTATCTATTTTTCGAGTAATTTCATGATCTTCTGGCCAATGTGATGGTTTTGTAGTTTTGCTCTAAAATCCGAAATAGTCGGTTGCATAAGTTTCAGTATATTATTCATATAGTTCAGCAAGAGTATTTTTGGAATCCCTTCTTTTCAATTTAGCTTCAATTTTCTGTTCACTTAATTCTGACTGTCGTTTCAAAACTTGTCTATACTCTGTGACATGAAATTTGGACAAATGCTGCTTTAAAGCGTGTATAGTTGCTTTTGGTTCTTGACTATCCAATGAATATGATTTATTACATACTTTACAAATAGCTTTTTTAGATGGATCTGTTGTACATTTATTATAGTATTCCCAAATTGGATTCTTTTGTAATACCTAAAACAATAAAAGTTTTTATTTAAAAAACTTATGGGGATATAAATAAGAAGCATACTATTTAAAAAGATGTTTATTGTACTAAATTACATAAACTACTATTAATAATAATTGTGACATGTATACGCGTCGAATTGATTACTTCATTTTTTTTAAATCAGTCGAAAATCTGTTCAATCCATTAATATTAGTATTAACATTAGTATTATATTGTTTTTCTTTTACTAATAAGAGTAATAAGTTTAGCTTAGTTTGTTTCAAATGTTACAAATGTTACAAAGGTTACAAATTCTCCAACAATTTCAATATCTTTAATTGACCGGCCGATCTATTAAAACATTCTGATTGGCTGACCAAATCAACCCCCTCCCATCGCCCCACCAGGAACAACGGAGGTATATAAGGACTACCACAACCGAAGAGAGCTCAGAATCGGAGCTCCTAGCCCTGATGATGCAAGTTGCAATGTTTGCGAAACGTCGGCAAAATGCTCAACACGCACGTCGCATCCATCCGGAAACTCTCTCGGTTTACGATATCAATGGCCACGAAAGCCTTAAAACTAGAATAAAACGTCTTCACGGAGAGGCTATCCTAGGGTCGGTAAATTTATTTACCAAGCTCAGGAAGTCCAACTGTGCTTCTTAGCAATTTTAAAATGGTGCCGTAACCATCAGGTGGTACCTAAATGCTTTCAATTAAAAAACCCTTTGCCAACCTCCAGCCAGGCAAAAGTCATCCTCCTATAACAAGCATCTTTACGGTTAGTCAAGGAAAGAATATCGGCAACCAAGAAAAGCATAGCCGAGACCTCCCAAAAACTTTTTGGGTTACACCTTTCTCTTTCTGACTCACTGAAGCCGGGAGCTGTGGCAAACGTTTGATCGTATTACACACGAACAAGCTGTCCGCTCTGCTGAGGCGAGAAAACAAAAACAAAAAGAAAAATGTAATAAAATCATTCTACAGGTTGAAACCCTGTCTCCAACACATACAGTCAAGAACCTTAGCAGTCAAGTCCTGTCCCCATCTGAAATTTCTGTACTTTCAAAAGAACGCAATTTCGCGATCACTTCTACTAGAATTCCTACGGAAGAAATTATCAGCCAAATTGAAACGGCTATCTTCCACCTCCCACCCGAAACAAGTAACGACATTAGACAACGGTCAGTCAACATCCTCCGCAAGACAAAACTTCCCAGCCAAAACATTAGCAGAGAAGAACGCTTGGCACTCCGAAATTTGAGACAGAATAATAACATTCTAATTCTGCCGGCGGATAAAGGAAATGCCACAGTGGTAATGGACAAGGAAGACTACTGTAATAAGATCAATGCTATGCTCTTGGATTGTAACGTTTATAAAAAATTTAAACGCAACTCGACCTCCACCATAGAGAAAAAACATCCTCTCTCCTCAAGAATGCAGGTCTCCCTCCTGACCCCTCCGTTGTGCGCCACCTTGCCGTGGTGGAGGGGCTCCCCTGGGAGAAGTCCCAGGGATCTAAGAGCGCACACATGGAAGGAATAACCATGTTAAAAAAACCCGAGCAGGTCGGGCTCGTGAGGAGGGTTATCCCAGCCGACCTAGGAGTGGAGTCTCCGATGTAACCTCCCGTGGAAGACAACCACGTTAAAAAATTACGGTTTATGGAAATAATGGTAAATATGGAGAGAATCTTACCGCCCCAGGGATCTCGGAGCTCCAGGGGCCGGCGCAGGGGGGGGTAGGGTCTCGGCCCCCCCTGCGTCGTCATCGGACGACGGGCGGTGTGGGGCGTGCGCCGCAGGCGCCCCACACTATAGGGCGACTGCGAGGAGTGGTGTGGCACTCCGGACATTAGTCCGGGGTGCCCTGGTAGGGCTCCTCCTCCTTGAGGAGGAGGAGTCTAGGACGAGGTGTGTGTGCTCGGGGGGGCTCGCCTCCCCGAGTGGCACGGGAGGCGTAGGGCCTCGGAATTGTTCCAGGTCTTACGCCTCGGTTGCTAGAGGAGGGGGGAGGTTTGCGTCCAGTAGGACGATTGGCACGCAGACCTCCCCGGAGGCCGGTGCCCCCCCTCCAGGTGCTTCAGGTGCTTGGGGAGGGGGCACATTAGAAGGTTTTGTCCCTTCGCCATCAATCGCAGCGGGGTTTGTCTCCGCTGCGGGGCGGGGGGACATCTGGCGGGGCAGTGCGCGGCTAAGGCCGTGCACTGTCCCTTGTGCGAGGAGGCCGGGCGCGTGGCGTCCCACCGCATCGGTGGGCCCACGTGTGGTTCCCCCCCGGAAGGGGTGGAAGAAGAGGAGGAGGAATAAGGGAGGGGGCGGTTCCACCCCCTCCTTCGGTACCTGGGGAGGGCCCCCGTCCTTGGACGGGGTGTCTCCTCCCCAGGTGGAGATTATGGAGGTGGACCCTCCTTTTGAGGGATCTACCTCAGAGCGGCCTCTCCAGACCCCTATGGAGGTAGAGGAATCTGGGGGGAAAGGGGTTTTTACCCCTCCCCTCCCGGCTCCCATGACTGTTCCCACTCCTGTGGGAACGGCGGAAGGGGACAGGACGGTTATGGCGGACCCAAAGCTGTCCTCCCTCCTCCCGGCGGTCAGCCTGAATAGGCTACCGGATGGGGGGGCGGGTGGTGGAGGGTGCTGCTAATAGTACTCCCTTGGCCTTGGAGGATAGGGCCAAGGGAGTGGAGGCACGTGGGGGGGGGAGGCTGATGCTCCCCCCCTCCGTTTGGAGTTTTGCTTTCCTCTTCAGGAGGGGGGGCACATTAGCCCCACCACATTTAAAACGCGTGGGGGTTCTCCCCCTCTCCTTCTCCCGATGTGCAACTACTTGTACAAGATTGGGGGGAGGAGAAGACGGAAAAATTTCGCGCGCAGATGAGGGCACGTCTACTTCGAGACGTCCCCATTCCCCAATTTGACCAGCCGCGAAATAGAAGGTATGGTTGGGGAGATATTGGAGGTGGTAGCCTCCGAGTATCCTCCGCGCTATGTGGATGGGGTGCCGGAGGCTCCTCTCCCCAATCTTTTCTTCGAGGCGAGCCGCTTCCTCGCGGATGGGCTCAGTGGGGATGGGGGGAGGTTCTGTCCTCCCCTCCTTCCTCTGCTGGCCCGAGTAAGTCCGCGGGGAAGCGAAAAAAGAAAAAGAGGTGACTGGAGGCGGGGGCCTCCAGTCGCCTCTGGCCCCACCAACACCAAAGGGCGGCCCCCCCTTCTAACATCTGGGGGGGCGTGGGGAGGTTGTGGTGACCCAACCTCCCCCGGGTATGGTATATGTCTGGGGAGGGAATGCATCACATTCCCTCCCCCGGAATAGAGGCCGCTTCACGGCCATGCCTGAGGGAGAGCTGGAAGAATACCTCTAAGGTGATGCCCAGCTCCCCCTCACTTTAGGCCAAGGAAGGTCACCCTCAGGGGTTTTAGTGGGTAGGCCGGAAGGGAGACTTCTCTCCCTTCCGGAGAGTCCCACATAACCCGTGGGGTTCCCCCGGACCCCGCGGGTATCCATAAAGGATTTCCCTGAGTTACCAAAAAAAAAAAAAGGTCTCCCTCCTGAAACTATTAAATACCTAATCCCCCGGGAATCCTCGGCTCCCAGACTCTACGGTCTTCCCAAGATTCATAAAGAATCAGTGCCCCTACGCCCCATTGTCAGCAATATCGGTGGACCCACTTACCAATTAGCTCGTTACCTCACCAAACCTCTCCAAGAACTCACTGGTCTCAATGATTCTCACATCAAGAACTCTATCGAGTTTGTGAGCAAAATTGCAAAAATCAAAACAAAACCTAATGACATCCTGGTAAGTTTTGATGTGGCTTCATTGTTCACAAATGTCCCAGTCCAGGATACATTGGACATTATTAAAAAGTCCGATAGACTCCCTGCCAACCTCTTTCCATTGATAGAACATTGCCTAAGCTCGACCTACTTCCAGTTTCAAGGAGAGTTCTTTGAACAAACTTCCGGAGCAGCAATGGGATCCCCTATTTCCTCTATCATTGCGAACATCTTCATGGAACATTTCGAAAACGAAATCCTAAAGAACGCACCCTTTAAACTCTCCACGTGGTTCCGATATGTGGATGACACATTTGTTATATGGAGCCACGGCAGAAAAACTCTCCCACTCTTTCTCGCCTTTCTCAACTCCCAACACCCGAACATTAAGTTCACAATGGAGGTAGAACAAAAGAACCAAATTCCCTTTCTAGATGTTGGTTCGAAGAAACGAAGATGGCACCTTAGGCCAGGTTTATCGAAAACCAACCCACATTGACCGGTATCTTCACGCAACCTCCCATCACCATCCTTCGCAAAAGAATTCAGTTATCAGTTCATTGGTATACAGAGCTCTCACAATCTCTGAGCCAACTTCCTTGGATGAAGAATTAAAACATCTTAATCAGGACTAACCTTCACTAAGAATGGGTACAATAGCAAGAGCATCAATCAGACAACCAAGAGATTGAAGAACAAAATCTCTAGTTCAACAACACCGAAACACTAGATGAAGAAAGAGAAAAGAAAAAGACGGCTATCCTTCCGTATCTTCAAGGTACGACGGAGCGCATAAGCAGAATTTTGAGTAAATATAACATTAGAGTGATCTTCAAACCCCAAAAGAAGATTTCTCAATTACTCCTAAATCCCAAGGCTCAAAAACCACGCCTGGAAACACCAGGTGTTTACAAAATACCTTGCGCCTGCGGAAAAGTGTACATAGGAGAAACCGGGAGGAAGATCAGTGCACGAATCAAGGAACACCAGCGGTGTGCCAAATACAGCCACTTTTCTCAATCAGCCTTAGCTGAATACTGGATGGAGACTGGACATTCCGTGCAGTACGATAAGTCTACCATACTGGCCCCTTCACAAAGCTATTTTGCCAGAAAATATCGGGAAGGTCTGGAAATTTTGAAACATCCTGACAACCTCAACCGTGACAAAGGTCTTCAAGTAAATCCTATTTGGCATACCGTCCTCCCGGGTTTTTTAATTGACCGGCCGATCAATTAAAACATTCTGATTGGCTGACCAAATCAACCCCCCCCCCTCTCCCCACCAGGAACAACGGGGGTATATAAGGACTACCGCAACCGAAGAGAGCTCAGAATCGGAGCTCCTAGCCCTGATGATGCAAGCTGCAATGTTTGCGAAACGTCGGCAAAGTGCCCAACACGCACGTGGCATCCATCCGGAAACCTTCTCGGTTAACGATATCAATGGCCACGAAAGCCTTAAAACTAGAATTTCAATATTATTTGCATTAAGTGAAAAGACTAAAAAATAATATATTAAATAAATAAACGAAGAATAATATATTCTAGAATATATTATATTCTAGACTAGAACCCTGCTTGAGAATAAAGAAATTCGTTTATCTATTTAACCTATGTAAGTCTATTTTAGTCTTTTCACGTAGTGCAGATTGAATAACATTGAATAACGAATATTGAATATTGAATGAATTGCCAATTATAATAATTTATTTAAATGTAGTTTATTTTTTGTCATTACTTATTTATAAAAATGATAAATATAAACAGTGTGCGGGCGTACGCAACGCAGGCAGAGAAGTCAACTGAAGATCAAACGTGCAGGCACATGAACGAGCCGAGCACAGCCGAGCATGCCGACACGTTACGAACGTAGTTTCGGTTGAAGCCGAAGATCGGCCATTTTTAGCCATGACCGAAACTGAACTCAGCTGAACATCATATGTTGGGCCAAAACTGGCCGTAACCGAAACTGAAACCGAATCTTCGGTCGGACACTACTACTAACTTATGGTAATAATATAAATAAAATTGAGGGGCAGAACACACATGCTTATCTTGCCCTTTAAGACAATAAAATGTTTCTAAGAAAATTATCATTACTCCTAAAACAATGATTATTAATTTAAATAAAATTTTTAATTAGTTAATTGTATTAATTTCGTATTAATTTCATTTTTGTACACAAATATTTAATTAATATCCAATTAATATTTAACTAAAACAAATAAAAATAAAAACAATAATTATTGTTTTATATATAAGCAACAGTTTATAATTTTATTATAAGAATTTTTTCGTCTAGAATTTAAACAATTATTTGTTTAATTAAATGTATAGATGCAAAAATAATTTATCTTCGTTTAATGTTATGTAATATCATGTAAGATTTACATGTCAAAAACAAGAATATTTTGAAAACAAGAATTTTCTTTTTTATGTATATATAAGTCTATATAGAATGTACATAATTTTATTATAAGAATATGTTTTTATTTTTATAGTTTGATATAGTTGAATAGAAGAATTAAGTGACTTTTATGATAAACACACATTAAAAAATGTACATATGTATCAGGAGACGCGGCGTCTCCGGCCATGTTCAAAAATAGAAACTACAAGTAGACGCTACAAGTCTCTTATCCCGCACCCTTAAAGCGACTTTTTGGGGGTACAGAACTATTAAAATATAAAAAATTCAAAGGAAAAAGGCAGTAACTGACTACAAACTGGGAACAATGATATCTTAGTTAAACGTTTATTGTGTCGTCGACGTTTCGACCTTAGGTTTAGGTCCTTTTCAAGAATATCTATAAATATGTTATGTTGGAATAATACAAGTAATCTGCGCAATCGCAGTACACAATTAATTATAAGGTGCGCGTCGACACAGGAACTTTAAACGCAAATCACCAACATGTCCTGATTTTTCAAGAAAAAGGCAAAACTGATAAATTTCTTATGTTTTATGCGCGGTTGGAATTGTTGTTGGAATAATACAATTTAAAAGCGCAAAATAGTACAACATTCAATTTAAGACTTACATGTTAAACAGTCCAGCAATACATAAAAAACCGATTATGCGGTAAAATGTAACAACCAACATTAGTTAAGAATACAGTGGACGTGAGTGACGTCTGTTGCTGATGACGGCGCAAAACGGACTGAGAGATGAGTTTCGCAGTCAGAGGAACGAAATATAATAAATAAATAAAAGCAAGGAACGCCAAAAAGCACGAAGTGTATAAGTACAACAATCAAGTCAAAAAACTAAAATGTAAATAATAAATAAGTAAAAATAGGTAAATAAAGGTAAATAATAGATAAGTAAAAGAAGGAAAAAATGTCAAATATTAGAAATGTCAAGATATTAAGAATTATAAAATGTTTAGAAGACTGTCGTATATGGCTGTTAAATTCTCCGTGTCTTTTTGAGAGTTAATAGCAAACCTGCTTTTTTTAATAAAAAGCATCTCCGCTATTTCTCTTTTCTTTCTATAGGTTTCCTTATGTAAAATTTTAGGGTGATCCCAATTAAATTCATGTCCGAGAGAAGTTCTATGTTTGCTAACTACAGAGTGATTCGATATGGGTTTTTTAATATCATTACGGTGTTCGTTTAACCGAGTCATAAGATGCCGTTTAGTCTGTCCGATATAGCACGCGTCGCAATTATAACAATCAATCTCGTAGACTAGTTCAGTTTGTTTTAGACTATTGAGTGTGTCTTTCCCTTTCTTTATTATAAAATCTAATTTATTGTGGATGGAGTACAATACTTTTAAGTTAGTTTTGTTTAAAATGCGTTCAATGTCTTTTGAGACTTCTTTGTTGAAAGGGATGACCACGGAGCTATTAGCGTCAAAAGGAATGATGTCGTGTGTGTTGATGCTGGTTTGTCTGTGTTTTAGTTCGTTTAATCTTTTGTTTATGTGATGGTTAATTAAATTATTAGGATAAAGATTGTTACGTAGAATTTCTTTAATAACGGTGATATTGCTTGTGTGGAATCTCTCGTCAGAGAGTAGGATGGCTCTGTCAATGAGGTTAATAATGGTATTTTTCTTGTATTTGAAGGGATGATTGGAGAGAAAATTTAAATATCTACCGGAAAAAGTGGGTTTTCTGTACCAGTTTGTAATGAGTACGTTGTCATCTCTAACAATGATAGTATCTAGAAACGAGATTGAGTTGTTTTTCTCTAGTTCATGAGTAAAATTAAGACGCGGGTGATAATCATTAAAGACATCGAGAATCGTGTTAATTTCGGATGTTGGAGCAATCATAAGAATGTCATCGACATATCTGTAGAAGACAGGGATTGTAAATTTGAGGCGTTTGATGCAATGCATTTCAAGATCGTCCATTACCATGTCAGCTAATATAGGGGATAGTGGAGACCCCATAGGACTGCCGAAGATTTGTTCATAGAACGAACCGCCGAAGCCAAAACTTGTAGAAGAAAGAACCGTATTAATGGCAAAAAGGAATTGTTGTAAGTTGAATTTGGTGACAGGTGCAATGTGGTTCCAGCGAGATTCTATTGCTTTAAGAATTAATTCTTTCGGGATGTTGTTATAAAGAGCGGTAACATCCAAGGATAAAAGAGATTGATAGGCGTGAATGTGCATATTTTTTATATTCCTTGCAAGGGTCCAACTATCTTTAATATGAGATTTTGGCTTCGGAACGGATCGCTCTAATATCTGATGTAAGTATTTAGCAACGTTGTATAACGGACTCCCAGATGCCGATACAATGATGCGAAGTGGATAGCCACTCTTGTGAATCTTCGGCAGTCCGTAACATCTGGGGAGGTTACCGTTGGTACATCGAAGTGTTTTGTAGGTGTAATCGTCTATAATTGAATTAATTTTCCATGTTTTAATTAGTTCATTCAAGTTGTTCTGTAATGATCTTGTAGGGTCTCTTTTTAATTTTTTATAAGTCATTTCATCATTTAGTAACGCATGCATTTGTTCATCGTATTTGTTACGTTCGATTATAACGGTGACCTTGTCAGCTTTGGTAATTAATAAGTCATTGTTTTGTCGTAAGAATTTTTTGCAGTTGTACAGTTCGTTCAAAATGAATTTGTCAGTTAAGTCAAGATGTTTGTCAGTGTTTAAAAAATTAGTTATGACATTATTTATGGAATTACGAGCTGTATCAGCGACTTTTTTGTCTAATTTATGAGCAACGCTCTCGAAGTTTTTAACGTCCGTTGAATAGTTAACACGATCCTTGGTGTCTTTTTTATCTAGAGGAAGAGCGAACCTATCGCCTAAACTCAAGAAATTTAGTGTTGAATTTGGAATTCGTTTATCGCTGATGTTAATTATCCACTTGGAAGTATCCATATTTATAAAAGGGTTGTATGCGGTATTAAGCTTTTTTAGGAGGTGGTTAAATTTGTTGATTGATTTGTGTTTACACGTATTGTTGAAAGAGTATATTATCTGTTCATTATAAGAAAAAAAAAGAATTAATTAGACCCGGAGGAAAAAGAGAGAACAGTTGATTTTCTATTCTTTTGAATTTTATGATTGATCCTCGACGACACAATAAACGTTTAACTAAGATATCATTGTTGCTAGTTTGTAGTCAGTTACTGCCTTTTTCCTTTGAATTTACTATCACTGGCGAAGAAAAGATTTATATATTTTTAATATAAAAAATGTTGAAATGCATGTTGCATATTCCGAAAGGTGGCATCGTCACGAGTAAGTTAAGCCGAAAAAAAAATCGGTCAAGCCGTTCTGGATATACAAACGGTAAAAAATTGATGTTTTTCATGAAAAATTTTCTTCTCTGTTCGCAGTCATATGTACTTACCCCATTTCACTCTCTCACACCATCTTTGGTGTATTTACCATTTATTAAAAATTTTCAAAAACCACCCCTTGAGGGTGAAATTTAATATCTCGGGAACGGTGCGTTGCAAAAATATGAGACATGTACCGTTAATTAAGATTTCTTATGGGGTCAATTTCCCATTTATTAAAAATTTTCAAAAACCACCCCTTGGGGGAAAAATTTAATATCTCGGAAACGATGCATCGCAAAAATACGGGACCTGTGTCGTTAATTAAGGTTTCTTATGGAGTTAATTTACCATTGTTACGGCAACGAAATACGCGGTCCTTTAAATACTCCGGCCATTGATACGCGACGTCGCATCACGCGCTTACCGCGTGATCGCATCGCGAGCGCCGACTCGCCACGCTACCGCGCGTACCACACAACGCCCGATGCTACCGCGCGCCCCACGTATCGGGACCTAGTATAGGTCACCATTACCATCACGTTAATCAAAAACTCGAAACCCTTAACATTGTATCGCGTGATTCATCCAACGTCGTATATACCATTTTCATTTCATTACACCGCCCGCTTTGCATCATTGTATATATCATCCACGATCACGTCTTGTAATATAAGAAATTCGCTATTGCCAAAATAAAGGATTATCTTCTATCTCGAAACTCTCGTTTCTCACGATTAACCCTTCGAACCCCGGGTCCGGCGAGCTGTCACGAGCGTTCGGAAAAAGGGTCTTGTTTTACCATTATTAAGGGTTAATTTACCATTTATTAAAAATTTTCAAAAATTATTCTTTGGGGGTGAAATTTAATGTCTTGGAAACGGCATCGCAAAAATATGAGACATGTGCCGTTAATTTAGGTTTCCTATGGGGTCAATTTATCATTTATTAAAAATTTTCAAAACCCCCCCTTGGGGGTAAAATTTAATATCTCGGAAACGGTGCATCGCAAAAATACGGGATCTGTTTCGTTAATTAAGGTTTCTTATGGAGTTAATTTACCATTTATTAAAAATTTTCAAATACGCTAATGTAATAATAAAATTTAATTAAATTTACCGCTTAATCTCTTGTTTTAATGTAAATATTTAATAAAATATTCCATTTACTTACTATTTGTATAATAATTTATATAATAATAAAATTTATAATAATAATAATAATTTAATAATAATAAAATTTATGTTAATTAAATTTATCGCTTAATCTTTCGTTCTAATGTAGATATTTAATACAATATTCAATTTACTTACTGTTCGCGAGCGAACGAAGGGCTCCGCAAGGCCCTCATCACGCTGCATTGCATCGCCTGTGTTGCATGGCCTGTGCAACATAGGTGGTGCAATGCAGCTACAACATACATGGAAAGTAGCGGCAGTGATGTGTGTTACATCGCACACATCGCTGTCGTTGCTCTCCATTTGCGCAGCGCACGGGACTTACGTCCCGCTATCAACCATCGTAGTACTTAGCCGCGCTCACACGAGCGCGCTCAAGCAGTGAAACGCTCACGCGGAGCGCGCTCAAGCAGTGAAACGGCGGCGCTGCCGCTGTCTTTAATCCAAAAGGCCTTAGTCATCGTCCCCAATTAGTTATTTATAATTATATTTTTGTAGATATGTTTATATCGAATCTTCCGGGCTTTTCTGGAGTGTTCTTTTTATGTCGTCATTTCCTTCAAGAGGAAATGACGACAGGAAAGAACATTCCAGAAAAGCACAGTATAAAAACGGATGCAGAGTGGGGACGAGGGCCAGTCTGCTAAGATTCGTTCGAGGTACGACCCGCGCTTCTACAGTTTTGATTTTGAGACAATTCGCACACAGCTAGAACAGTCGCTTGCTATTCTAGCGGTCAGAATTCGTGAATATCTGAGTAGCGAACTCAGATATCGTCGCACGCGTCTTCCTGGAGTCGCTTGCTCCACGGGAGAATCAATCGCCGTT
This sequence comes from Crematogaster levior, assembly GCA_901521435.1. Classification (NCBI taxonomy): domain Eukaryota; kingdom Metazoa; phylum Arthropoda; class Insecta; order Hymenoptera; family Formicidae; genus Crematogaster; species Crematogaster levior. The sequence continues at coordinate 17,066 of CABEGB010001329.1, forward strand.
TTTGGACTCATCGCGCGCTTCACAACGGACTTGCGTCGCCCGCGCCGCGATCAGTGCCGCGCGCTGAAATCGTGTATAGAACTGTAAATATCTTTGTACATAACTTTATTGACTTTGTTTCGTTCTGTTAAATATACTTTATTAATTTCTCTTAAACTTGCGTGTGAGTGATTATTTGTGTGTGCGTGTTCGTCCATCTCTCTCCTGATTGATCCGTTCAGTCGCGAACATTGTTATCGTTGACCGCTTTTCGATCTTCATGCTCAATTCGTCCTGATAGTAACAGCTATCAAGACGTTTGACAATAAGAGATTACACGATGAAAATGGGAAGAGCAAGAACAGATACTGTTTCAAAAATCAAGTAGCCTAAACTATACCATAATTACTTCTTATGAATTCGTTAAAGTAATTACTACGATCATTTCACGAACTTTAAATACCTGTCTCCAGACAATTGAGCACAAATTACCGTTATTAAAATTTATAATTGTTAAACAATAGATAATATAATTCTTGCTTTTCCTCATTCTCATCACGATATAGCGCACACATCTGGTTATCGCTCCTCGGAAATGGTCAATTCGTGGGAGCCACCAACACCAGGTCGCCCATGGTTACGTTCTTTCCAACGCCACTGACAATGAGTTTGCGCCTTTTACAAGGACTACACACTCGACAAATATCTGTATCTAATTTGAGTTTTTATTTATTTATATTTTTAAATTTGCGTTACTGAAGAGGGCTCAGTGAGCCGAAACGTGTATAACGTTTGTTATAATTTATATTTGCGTACATACATATATGTTCAGGCTCCTAAAAGGCTTGTTTTAATTTGTGATTCGGTATCAAAGGAGTCGTAATAAATTGTTTACTCTTATTTTAAAGATATTGAAATTGTTGGAGAATTTGTAACCTTTGTAACATTTGAAACAAACTAAGCTAAACTTATTACTCTTATTAGTAAAAGAAAGCAATATAATACTAATGTTAATACTAATATTAATGGATTGAACAGATTTTCGACTGATTTAAAAAAAATGAAGTAATCAATTCGACGCGTATACATGTCACAATTATTATTAATAGTAGTTTATGTAATTTAGTACAATAAACATCTTTTTAAATAGTATGCTTCTTATTTATATCCCCATAAGTTTTTTAAATAAAAACTTTTATTGTTTTAGGTATTACAAAAGAATCCAATTTGGGAATACTATAATAAATGTACAACAGATCCATCTAAAAAAGCTATTTGTAAAGTATGTAATAAATCATATTCATTGGATAGTCAAGAACCAAAAGAGCAAACTATACACGGTTTAAAGCAGCATTTGTCCAAATTTTATGACACAGAGTATAGACAAGTTTTGAAACGACAGTCAGAATTAAGTGAACAGAAAATTGAAGCTAAATTGAAAAGAAGGGATTCCAAAAATACTCTTGCTGAACTATATGAATAATATACTGAAACTTGCAACTGACTATTTCGGATTTTAGAGCAAAACTACAAAACCATCACATTGGCCAGAAGATCATGAAATTACTCGAAAAATAGATAAAGCTATTATAGACTTGATAATTGTAGATATGCTACCGTACTCTTTAGTGGAAGGAGAGGCTTTCAGATGTCTTAATTTAGCAGATCCAAGCGCTGTGTGTAGATATAATTTCAAATCAGAAAAATATTTTCGGACGTCATTAATGCCTGAAATCTATAAGAAAGTAAAAGGTAAAGTGACGGATTTACTTGCAAAATGTGAATGGTTAAGTTGCATGACCAATGTGTGGACAAATCCAAGCAAAACATGTTCACTCCTCAGTTTAACAGGACATTTTATAGTAGAATCACAACGCCTAAAAGTTATACTGAGAGCAGCTGTACTAAACAATAACCATACTGGCGAATACATAGGAGAAAAACTGATAGAAATGATCCATGAGTGGAATATAAGCAACAAATTGTTTTTTATTATGTGTGATAATGCACCGAACATGATTTGTGCCATGCGTGGACAATATGAATCTTTAGGTTGTGTGGCCCACACGTTGCAACTAGTAATAAATGATGCCTTATTTACTGAGGAGCAGATTGAAAAAATTATCAAAAAGTGCAGAAAAAGTAGTTGGTCATTTTCGATGCAGCGAGCAGGCATCCAGAAAATTGAAAGATTGTCAGAAGCAGTGTGACTTGCCAACACACTCCTTATTACAAGATATTGAAGTTAGGTGGAATAGTACATACCTAATGCTACAGCGATTGTCAAAACAAAAAAGGGCAGTGAATCTATATAGTGTGGAGTATGAAGGGATTAATACACTATCTTCCTCTGACTGGAATCTTATAAATGATATCACAAATGTGTTGAAATTCTTTTATGAGACAACGTTGGATTTATCTTCTGATAATGCATGTATAAGGGGTATTTCTGTAATAATACCCTTTATATCGCTATTGAATCGTAAATTGCAAAGTCGAAATGACGATGAAAACGAAGAGGTGACAAATATGAAAAAACAATTACATAACTATTTAAATAAAAGATTTGCATATATAAAAGGTCATCCTTCACTGATTACATCAACTTTACTCGACCCGAGATTTAAATCCAAATATCTCACTTTCGATGAGGTAGATATCGGATAAAAGAAATATTAAATTTTTTTAATGTACAACAAAGCGAAGTAAACAGGGTGGAAAATAAGCATGTGTCTTCATCAGAACAGTCAGATATTGAGCAAGAAAAAAATAGAAGGATTGTAGGATACTCATGATAATTCCCTTGATCGGATAAATGCAGTAGACGATGAAGGGCTTGAAGGACAAGGATCTACTTCTGCTGTATTGAAATAAAGTATACATTACTATCTGGTAGAACCAAAGTTACAGAGAAATCCCGACATATATTCATATTGGAATTCCAGTCCATATCCTAGTTTCCGAAAAGTAATTCTCAAGTATCTTTCTGCTCCGCCAACCAGCGTCGCCAGCGAGCAACTGTTTAGCGCCGCTGGTCAGATTTATGCCGATCGCAGAAGTAATTTGTTAGGCGAAAATGCTCAAAAGTTGTTATTTTTAACTTACAACATAAGACTGTTTAATTATAATTATTAGTTAATTAATAAGAACTTTTTAGGTAAAGATTAAATATGTTTTTCTGATATTGTTTTGTTTTTAAATTCTATATTATTTTTTTATCTCAAAAGAGAGTTTATTATTTTTTTATTATTAATAGTAATAGTGGTAATTTAAGTATTTTTTTATGTATGCAATACAGATATAGTAAATCTCTATCTAATTAATATATTAAACATATATCATAATACATATATCATATACATATACATAAGACTTGCTACGTATATGCTATGTATGTATATACATTAGGGTGGTTCTTATTTTATACTACATCGAAAATTAAAAAAAAATTTTTTTGTCTCACCCCTTAAAATAGTTCCATTTTATGAAAAAATAATTCCTATAAAAGTTTATTTCAATCGGATAACGGGAAAGAGTGCCGAAGAGCGTCTAAATGTCCTAAAATAAAAATTAAATCCTTATTATTCGTAATTCGCCTTCCCCTGAAGACGATTTTAGGGTTTTGCGAGGATTACAAACAAATCGTGATAAATGCGCGACACGAACTCATCCTGATACGCTCGCGCAATGACAACAATTGCATCGTGGCGCAAGAGCAAGCTAAAGATCCTAAAGTTACTTTGCTAAAAGTACAATGGCGAATACCGCATGTAGTGTTGAATGATGTTAATAAACTGTCACTTCTACGAACATTAGAAAGCGGTCGCTCTCTGAGCGTAGGATTTCGCTCGTGGGATCTGTACGAGTTTCCTCTGCTGCAGAGCACGACTAAGCATTCGTTGGCCGTGAAACGGCGACGCAACTGGAAAAACCGCGTTACCTCATCTTCGCGTTACAGACCGAACGGAGAAACGTTCTGAAGAGCGACGCGTCTATGTTCGACAATTGCAAGTTCGTCAACGTAAAGCTCTATTTGAATTCTGAATTTTATCCTTACGACGACATGAATCTAAATATTGAAAACAATAAATTCGCCGAAATATAATAAATTATGTAACATGTACGCGAAATTTCAAAGAGCGTACCACGGACGTAAGACCGACACAGCGTATCTAACGAAACAACAATTTATGCAATCGGCCCCTCTCGTGGTAATCGATTGCTCTCGTCAAAACGTGAAGAGCGCCACCGTGGATATTCGTATAGAATTCGAATGCAGAGAAAACATTCCGCTCAATATCACAGCCTACTGTCTCATTATTCACGACCGAATAATCGAGTACAGTCCCTTAACGAACGTCGTGCGGAAACTGGTGTAGATAAAAAATATCAACATCCTGGAAAATAAATTTGCTGAAAATGGTATGACATCCTGAACAGTCATGTGAAAAACTAGTGTATAGCGATAAACAAATCAACATCCTGGAAAATAGATTTTGCGGAAAATGGTATAACATCCTAAATAGACGCTAAAAGTAGATCTCTTTTTCTGAGCCATGCAGTAGTTAAAAAAAAATTTTTTTTTCCCATTTTCCCATGTCTATCTTCAATGTCTGCCATTTTGTCAATTTTGTTGTAATTCAATTTTTGTTTGTTTGAATTTCAAGAGAAATGTTCAAGCTTTAATTTAAGCTTTTTTTCATCTGAATACAATGATTTTTCGATGAGTTGTCGCCATTGAAAGATGTTAAAAAATTTTGTTAAAATTTAGTGGCCCGTTTTTTTTGCGGGTGAGTGTATATATGTATATATATTATATACACGTATAGTAAGATAATATAAAATATTATTCACAATTTTTTTAAAGTTCAGAAATTATCATATTGATTATCATACTTTTTGTTAGAACGATTATTGACATCATGTCAATGACATTATCATTTTGACTCATGTCATCGTTTTGCATCATATCATTTTGCACCATGCCATCATTTTGCATCACAATTTCGTTTTGTAATATGTTATCGATTTGTATCGTATCATTTTGCACCATGTCGTTTTGCGTGCCATCATTTTATACGTCATCCTTCACCATGTCACCATTTTGCAAGGAAATATTTTGTTCTTTTAATTGACTTTTAGGTACAGCGTTTGCAAGTAAACGCTTCCTTATTGTGTATGCATCACTGTAATGAAAAAATTTTTTATCAAAGTGCTCATTGCAAACTGTTGCAGTTTTTGCAGCAGAAAACAGTCCAAGGCATGAAGCTATTTATTTTTCATATCAATATCTGACGGAAATCTATATTCGAATATAAAAATAAAATGTAAATGTAATTATATTAGGTGTACAAAAAAGTTCTGAGTTTTTTTTTGTAAAATTCAATCTTTATTCAAAAACAAACAAAAAAATATTAATCAACGAAATATTCCCCGTTTGCATCAACGACCTTTTGCCATTTTTCGGGTAGCTTGCGAATTCCTTGACGATAGAAGCTCACCGGCTTCGAAGCGATAAAGTCATCAATGCATTTTATCTCTTCAAATCTCACGAAATGTGTATCAGCCAAATGATGCTGCAGCGACCGGAATAGGTAGTAATTGGAAGGCGCCATGTCTGGGCTATACGCCGCGTGCGGAAGAAGTTCCCAGCCTAACGCAAAGATATGGTCCTAAGTCGCTTTCGCAACATGTGGTCGAGCATTGTCATGAAGCAAGATCACTTTACGACGTCCTTGGCCAGTAAATGACCTCTTTTCTTCTAATGCATCGCTCAAAACTGGTCAATTGTTATTGGTAGCGGTCTGCCGTGATTGTTTCACCTGGTTGTAACAACTCGTAATACAACACACCTTTCCAATCCCACCAGATACAGAGCAAAACCTTCTTGTTGAAGATTGACCAGGGTCAACCCATGATTTCCTACGTTTAGGGTTATCATAAAGAATCCACTTTTCATCGCCTGTAATGATTTTGTGCAGAAAATCTTTTTTCCGGAACTTTGAAAGCAAAGTGAGTACAGTGTCACGCCGTCGATTTTTGTTGTCTTTGGACAATTCATGCGGAACCCATCTGCCTTCCTTCTGAACATTTCCCATCATATGTAAACGTACGGAAATGGCTTGCTGCGTAACGCCAAGCTGTTCTGCAAGCTATTTTCCAGTTTACGCAGAGTTTATATCCAGCAGTGCTTGCAATTCGTCCATTTTAATCTTTTCAGGGCGTCCAGCACGCGATTCATCTTTAAGACTGAAATCTCTTTGGCGAAATTTTTGATACCATCTTTTACATGTAGTATGACTTACAGCGTTCTCTTCATATGCAGCACAAATCATTGCAGTAGCTTCAGCAGCATTTTTCTTCAGATGAAACGCGAAGTGGATGGAAAATCGAATATCCTCTTTTGTTATTGCCATCGTGAACACTACTGATTTTTGAGGTTATGTGCATTAAACGCCAAATCGTATGACATTTTAGAAGGCCAAATGTCAACGCTTTAAAACCGCAAAAGGGTGAGAAGATATATAAAATTTAAATTGTTATTTCGGTTGTATGAAATCTAAAGCTTAGAACTTTTTTGTACACCTAATACTATTTTATTATTATTATTATGATAATAATGCATTTATATATTTTTCTTTTGAATGTATTTTCTTCGTATTGTATTATAAAAGAAATACATATGTATTCAAAACTATATAATAGTAAATTATTTGAAAGATTGATAAAATTAATAATAAATCTGAAAAGCAGTAATGTGTTTTTAGAAATTAATTCAATCGTTTCAACAAGAATTTTACACAGTGTAACAGTGTAATTTAGTGTCCTAGCTAAAAAACAACCTATTTAACATTTTTTTCACAAAAAAGTTTATAAAAACAAAACTGAAATAAACTAATCTATAAAAACTGCGATCTAAATTGAATGGATCTCGTTCTTTCTCACATATTATGCACCTTTGAGCCATATTGCACACCTTAATACACTTTTTAAATTTTAATTAATCGTCAATTTTATATATATCTCCAGAGAGAAGACTTTATTATCTCTCTTTGGCTCCGTCCTCTTCATCCCTTTGGGTAGTCTGAGTCTGAGTCTGGGTCCGCTCTAAAATATCAAAAACTTCGCATTACGCATGCACGAATAGACAATGACAGCCAAGTCATTTGATTTTGTCTCTTTCTAATCGCCTGATGTTTTCACTTACATGATTACCTATGGCTCCTGCGCTCTATTCTATCTTCTCTCTGACTTCTATATGCGTCTATATTCGTTGGTTATGGGAAATCGGATCACGAAAAAGCGGAACGGATAGATAGCGGAATCATTCTGATTGGTGAACCTTCCTATTAGGTGTACAACTTTGCTTCCGCCGTTTTTTTCCGAAATTCGAAGCTTTATTGTAAAAAACTGGTTATACATTTATGATTCAAAGTATTGTTCATCGCTGGCCACTACTTTCTCCCATCTTTCGGGCAGAATACGAATCCCGCGTCGAAAAAACTGGTCATCTTTTGAGGCAATCCACAAATCGATCCAATTTTTTACTTCTTTATTTTTTATTTCTTCATTTACTTTTTCAAGACCGGAAGTGCTGATCAGCCAGGCCGTGTGCCATTGATCAAAACAAGTGATAGTCAGAGGGAGCAATGTCTCGAGAATACGGCGGGTGGGGTAAGACTTTCCATTTCAACGTTTCCAAGTATGTCTTGACCACTTTCGCAACATGGGGTCGAGCATTGTCATGCTGCAAAATCACTTTATCGTGTCTCTCGTTGTATTGCAGCCGTTTGTCTTTCAATGCTCGGCTCAAACGCATCAATTGCGTTCGATACCGATCGCCTGTGATTGTTTCAGTCGGTTTTAACAGCTCATACACTACGCCGAGTTGGTCCCACCAAATACAGAACATAATCTTGGAGCCGTGAATATTCAATTAGTCTCCGTGGTTGGTAGGCTCCTTACTAACGATTCCGCTTCTCCTTTTAGGCTGGTCTTCAGGTAATGCAGCCTAGTGACGCCCGAGATCGACGGATCATTAACGATCAGTGACCTAAACAGATTACGGAACGACGGCCAGTCCTCATACTTGGCGGAGAAACTCGGCAGTTGGATTCGTGGTAAGGTAGTGCGGAGGGGAGCGGGCTGCCTGGCTTGCTGTCCGTCCTCGGAACGCACGTTTTGGGAGGCCTCGAGCTCCAACGCGGCCCGCTGTTGTATACGCCCTCAACCTTACCATAGAAATCTTGCACGTAATAGTTATGGGCCTTAAGCTCAGTCCAATGCAGGTTGCGCATCCGCTCGTGCTGCTCCTTGAACTTTGTCCATTTGCTGTCAAGCAATTTGAGCGTGTTCGAGATCAGTGGCCCACTGATTTTGGCCGCGCCCGTCTTCTTTAAATTTTCGAGCATGCGGGCGATGCGCCCAAAAATCTCCTGCTGAGCTACAATTAATGACTCCATTGCTTTTCAGATCCTGGCTGATCTACACCGCACTCGATCGCACACGCACTGTCGGTTCGCAAGACGAAATCCGGCTCGAAGGATCAAAAATGTTCGATGCGGAATGGAATCGTTAGGAGTGAGAGAGTCACGAGCACGCACAAAGCACTTACACGCAAGTTTAATTATTAATAATGTATATTTTAACGTCACAATAAAAATATCTATTTACAGGTTTTATGTACAGAACTATACACACTTTGTTGTAGCGCGATGTGCGGAACACGGCGCGGACAGAGCGAGTCCGCTGCGAGGAACGCGGCGCGCGTTCGTACGCGCGAAGTACGGTTGAGCAACCGGATTTTGTGAGGAGCAAGCGACTCCACTAACTCGCGTGCAAAGAAACAGCAGAGCAAGCGACTCTGATGTTTCGAGACAGCTCGTGTGAGGATAGCGAGCGACTATCCCCTTTTGCATGGAAAATCGTTATCGGAAAAAATGCGGGTCGTATTTTGAGAAGCTCTAAGTAGACTGGCGACACTCGGCACCCGCTTTTATACGGCACTTTTCCGGAATGTTCTTCTCGTCATTTCCCTTTGTAAGAAATGACGCCAAAAAAAGAACATCTCAGAAAGGCCCCGAATTTACAATAAACAAATAAGAACGGTCGGAAGGTGTTTGATTTATTTTTACTTGAAGCGCCGCCGTTTCAAACGTCCCCCACCGCGAACGCGGCGCTGCTCGCGCTAAGATGTACAGTGTGGTGCTAAAGGGACATAAGTCCCAAGCGTAACGCGGAAAGCAGCGATATGTGCGATGTACCACACATTACTATTGCTACTCTTTACCCGTATTAACGCTGCATTACACTACCTATATTGCACAGGCAATGCAACACAGACGATGCAATGCAGCGTGAGGAAGACTCGGCAAAGCCCTTCGTTCGGTTGCGAAAAGTTTATGTATGTGTATTATACACTGGATTTATACATACTGTCGGAAGTGTGCATACACATAGAATGCATACATGTAATTATTAGGGCTCGTGATTTGCTTCAAAGACATTCGAACTTCGAAGCTTCTATAATCTGTATATATTTAGAAATAGAACGTAAATACACATTTATAAAATTAATAACCAAATCCGAATAAAATTTGTAATGTTGCAATTATTGTATGCTAAATCACTAAATTGAAAAATATGATTGAAAAGTTATAACTTTATAAGTAAATATTTGCTGAATTTATTTCTGAATAGTATACCAGCAGTATTATGACAAATAATTTTAATTGCAAAAACGCGCAATAATCGAGAAATATTCTTTTGAAATATACATTCATCTGACAGGTTAGTATATATTGCAATTTTTTTGTTACAAGTTTTAATCTATATTTAATATAATCTTATATAAATGTTTTAAAAAATTGTAAATAATTTATTACTACATTCAATGAGAATCTATTTCATAGAGGTTACGCAAAAATTTCATTTATGCAATATACCAAAAGACTGACTGATTGAATTTAATGTAAAAAAACGACATTACTTTCCGGTCCCCCTAATATATTGTACATCATGTCACAAAAAATTAGTAGTTTTATACGTGTAATATGTAATATGCAACAATTTATATTTGCAGCAATTGTAAATTAAAATATTTAAATTTAAGAATAAATTTAAAACGCCTATACAGTCAGACCTGGATTGGCCAAACAATAATCTGCGCAAAGGCAGTATATAATTAAATACGTTACGCGCCGACACAGTCGAACTTTAAACGCAACACAATCACCAACTTGGAATCTATATGATTTCACATGTTGGATTTTTATAATACCTGCCAACCCTTTCAGATAAATAATTTATTGCGAAAAATATTACCTCAGCCAGGATTCGAACCCGGAACTCCCCCGTTTCGTGCGGGTGTCATACCAATTCGACCAGAGGATCGAGCCGACAGAGGACATTTAATTTCCACTAAACCATTTTCCTCAATTAGTCCATCAGGAGTAGCCCCAAGCATGGATTTTCTGTGTCAATAAATAACCCATAAGGTTTTATTTTTTTATTTAATTTCACAGCCAATTCTTTCCTTGCTAGTTCCTCGTTGTCACGACCCTATCTTATGAGTAGAGAGTATATGCCTGTTCTAACCCAAATTGGAGTGGGGGGTATGACGTTACAGGAGTGGGGGTATGACGTCACGGGGGGGTAATTAATCAATTAATCAATCAATTAAATTAATCAACCAATCAATTAAATTAATCAAAAAATTAAATTAATCAAAAGAATTAAATCAACCAATCAATTAAATTAATTAAACAATCAATCAAATTAATAAAAAAATCAATTTCTCCTTATAATAAAATAATCAATCAATTAATTTTAAAAAAATCAATTTTTCCTTATAATAAAATAATCAATCAACCAATCAATTTTTCGATTTCTACTTATAAAAAAAAAAAATAAATAAATAAATATATATATAATAAATAAATAAATAAATAAATAAAAACCCATGAATCACTCAGTTTTTATCCGATGTCGAAAGATAAGTTTAGATATTCTAGTGCGTCACACGATAATGTTTAAACATTGTCACAAATTTCTAAAATTTTTTTTTATCTTTTTTTTTTGTTCAAGGGACAATAAGACCCAAAGAAACATAAATTCCGAGTTCCATGAATCACTCATTTTTTATAAAATATCCGGAAGATTAGATATTCTAGTGCGTCGCCGGGTTACATGCAAACCTTTCCATTTTTCCCCCCCCAAAAAAACATTAATGCGTTATTGGGTAGTTTTGAAAATTCCATCTCTTTAAGATCTTTCTTGAGCATTAGTTCAGTTCTCAGTCATCCGTGAAAGAGAATATACCTTGCTCTGTGTGATCAAATAGAGTTTATTATATCTTTAACAATAAGTTGCGTTCGAGCGCCAAAACGTTTGGCTGCAGCTATTAAAGTCGGTGACTACAGTAAAAAAGTGGAAGTGAATTAATTTGAATAAAAGCAGTGTGACATTCATAAAACATGGAACATCTTGAAGAAATTGAACGCGATCTGTTGGAGCAAGCCGACAGAGTCGTTACCGCGGAAGAGTGTTTAGCGTGCAACGATGCGACGAGTTTATGGAAGAACTCGAAGAACGCAGTCGTGCTAAGCGTCCAAGGCTCACGATTGGAAATAAGCAATCTTTGGTAGCTCGAATCGCGCGAATCGAGGGATTGAAGAAACAACTAGAAAGACGTTTTGTACACGTCGGTGGCGATTACGCGAGCACAAGTGGTGATAACGCGGAGAGACTCGTTTGGCGAGAGATCGAGACCGCGTTCGAAAATCGTGTACTAACAGGCGCGGTGATTAACACAAATCACATCGAACCGCGAACATTTTTGAAAGACGCCGGTGGTGTAGTGCTCGAGCAAGTGCAAGACGCCATTGAAAAATACAATAGCGTAAAAGTGAACACCATATTTAATGGGGAGTTTGTGATCGGCGATAAACGCGCCAATAAAAGTATTAACACAAGAAACTACGAACTCTACCCAACATCGGATCTGCAAGAATGGTACGAGCGACGCGTTATCGAACCCACCCTGGCATCCCTCGAAGAATTCCAGGAGCGGGATAGCGGATGGGCGTTGTCACGGATACTCAATTTGCTTATTGATATAAACAAGCATAATCCATTGCACGCGGGATGTATGGTGAAAATGCCGCGAGTAATACAACTAAAGAGAGCGGTAATCAACGTGCAATCGAAGGATGATGCATGCTTTGCGTGGTCAGTAGTCGCCACTCTGTATCCCGTTGAGAAACATGCCGATAGATGCACCTCGTATCCCCATTATTCAACAAAGTTGAATCTTCAGGATATAGAGTTTCCAATGACTCTTAAAAATATCAATAAATTTGAACGGTTAAATAACGTATCAATAAACGTATATGGCATCGGGGAGCAGAATAAGAAGAATATGCTAAACATTCTCCCGCTACGACTTACCGGTGACAAAAAGAAGAAGCATATCAATTTGTTGTATGTGGAGGATCCGCAAAACAACGTGGGATATTTCGCGTGGATCAAAAATTTATCCCGCCTTGTGAGCTCGCAACTCTCAAAAAACCATAAGAAATATTTTTGCGATCGGTAAGTGCATATCATAATAAAATTTATTAAAATAATTGTTACTACTCGAAAGATATATAAAAAAAATATATATTATTTTTTTCAGATGTCTCCACTATTTCCACAAAAAGGAGAAATTGGAAGCCCACACCATTGACTGCGGAAAGATGAACGACTGCGCTATCCGACTACCAAGCGAAGACGACAAATGGCTCAGCTTTGGCAATTGGAGCAACAAGGAGCGAGTTCCGTTCATCGTGTACGCCGACCTTGAATGTGTCCTGCAGAAGACGGACAAGAATTCAACCACAATTACATACCAGCACCACCATCAGGTATTCAGCGTTGCATATTACGTGTGGTGTTCGTACGACGACTGGTTATCGTCGTATCGGTTTCGCCGCGATAAAGATTGCGTCGCGTGGTTCGTCGGCGAACTTGAAAATCTTGCGCACCGCGTAAAACAAATTTTATCAACAAATGTCCCATGGAAACTCTTTCTAACGAGCAGCAGGAGGCGTACCGTAGCGCGACACATTGCCACATTTGCGAGAAACCGTTCACGCAAAACGACGACCGAGTACGCGATCATTGTCACTTGACCGGGCGTTACAGAGGTCCCGCGCATTCAAACTGCAATTTGAATTATAAAAATTCGTATACAATTCCCATAGTTTTCCATAATTTATCCGGTTATGATTCTCACTTTGTTATTAAAGAAATAGCTACCGCGTTCGAAGGTGCAGTCAATCTTTTGCCGATAACAAAAGAAAAATATATTTCGTTTACAAAAAATGTAGATACCGTCGAAAGATCAAAATCCTCAAACGATAATTGCATAAAATTACGGTTTATTGATTCATATAAATTTCTAAATAGTAGCCTCGATAAACTGGCATCATTTCTTAATAAAGATAAGTTGAAAATTTTACGCTCCGAATTTTCTCAATTCTCGATTGAGGATTTTGATCTTTTGACGAGAAAAGGTGTGTTTCCATATGAATATATTGATTGCGTTGATAAATTGGAGGACCTCTGTTTACCGCCACGTGAATCATTTTATAGCTCATTAACCGGTGAGACCGTATCCGAGAGCGATTACGCGCACGCCGCGAACGTGTGGAAACAATTCTCGATCCGAACCTTGGGCGAATACAGCGATTTATATTTAAAAACGGATGTCTTGTTATTGGCTGACATTTTTGAAAATTTCCGTGATAGTAGTATGGCGAGTTATGGTTTGGATCCCGCATATTACACAGGCCAACAAAATTTATACCCATAAACCGGAGTATACTTTTCCGAAGGTTTTCGATGCGCTGAATCCAAATCTGGCCACAGAATTGTTCTGTCACGTCAAGATTTTGAGATATCCTAACCTAAAAGTGCATAAAACACCGTTTTTGCCGATTTTACTTTTCCGAAGGTCAGTAATTTTTTGTGGCGGAACAAAATTTTTGTTCGCAGTTTGGCAAAAACCATGTTAAAGTGCTATTCATCAGCTTTAAAATGCTTTTTTAGTCATTCCGATACGATTTTTTTTCATCGAGTTATGGAAGTTTTTGTCAAAGCACGATTATGATTTTCATACATGTAGTAAATGTGTAAATGTATGAAAATAAGTAACAAAATTTTGAGGTTACATATGCACGGCAGGTTTATTTTCACAAACAAGTACACTGGTATTGATATTGACAGAATACGAAAATAAAGAAGGAAGAATTACGTAATTCGAAAAAAAAGTTTTGAAATTAAAAAAAATTACATAACGAAAATAAAGAAGGAAGAATTAATTCGAAAAAAAAGTTTTATAAAAAACGTAATAACCATTACGTAATACGCGCCGGCGCGGTAGCGGCCGGTCGAAGACGACTCATTCGACGCTCGCCAGATAGAAGCGATAGAAGTGTGCGCAGAGCTCTCGTTTCTGGCAAGCGAAGTTGAACTCCGGCTACTAGGTATAAGAGCCGCGCGGTCACTCAAAGCAAGCTATGGTCAGTAAGTCGGGGTATGATGATTTAGAGTTTTCTGTTCCAGATTTTTTTTTAATTTACGACATATGTTACAACTGAAACACATGTTTTATATTTGTAAAGCTTTACTTTTTCGTAATAAAATTTCTATTATTTCAATCCTTTAATTTAGCATTTATAAAGTACAGACATTTGAACAAAAACGTATAATAAAATGCAATCCAACAGAACTCCTTGTGCAAATGTGGTAGACAAATTTTGCTATGTTTGTGGGAATTTCGAAAAACAGGATTTTCGTAGAAGAATAAATGACTCAATACAAGAAAAATATTTACAATGTTACAATAAGCCAATGCGAAACTTAGATAAATCATGGGTGCCTCAATCCATTTGTAATGCTTGTAGAATAAATTTGGGGAGATGGGATAAAATAAAAGCAGAGGTCGTTATTGAACCAACTATTTGGCGCGAGCCTAAAAATCACCAAGATGATTGTTATTTTTGCTTATGCAATGTAACTGGCTATAACAAACGGAATAAAAGAAAAATTGAATACCCTAATGTGGAGAGTGTAACGCCTGCTAAAATAGGAAAAATAGAAAGGTGTGAAGAAAATAACGCAGGTTCAATTGAAAATATGGGTGACGCTGAAAAAGAAACAACAAGTTCTTATGACGATACATCAAGCGATGACGATCCAGTACTTTTTGATCAAAATGGTTTGGATGACCTTATTCGTGATCTTAACCTTCCCAAAGATTCATCTGAACTATTAGCTTCAAGGTTGAAAGAAAGAAAATTGTTGTTACCTGGGACAAAGATAACAGCGTACAGAACAAGAGATGAGGTGTTTGTAAAATTTTTTTCAAAAGAAAATTCTCTTGTATACTGCAATGATATTAAAGGACTCTTAAATTTATATAAAACAGATATGTACAAAACAGAAGACTGGCGTTTGTTCATAGATTCTTCTAAGGAAAGTTTAAAAGCAGTATTCCTCCATAACGGAAATGAGTTTGCAGCAGTCCCAATTGGCCATTCAACTATACTGAAAGAATCTTACGAAAGTTTAAAATTTCTTTTACAAAAAATTGATTACAACTCTCACAAGTGGCTCATTTGTGGTGATTTTAAAGTGATCCAAATGCTTCTCGGTCTGCAACAAGGATTTACAAAACATCCCTGCTTTCTTTGTCTTTGGGATAGTCGTGCGCGAAGTAAACATTATACGCAAAAGGACTGGCCAAAAAGAGAAAAATGGGACATTTGCTCTGAAAACGTCATTCACGATAGTCTCGTAGATCGTGAAAATATTTTGTTACCACCTCTTCATATTAAGCTCGGACTAATGAAGCAATTTGCTAAAGCACTTAATAAAAATGAGAAATGTTTTCAGTATCTGAAATCAAAATTTCCTACATTAAGTGATGCAATTTACAGGACCCGATATAAGAACTCTCATGAAAGATGATGATTTTGTTACATGTATGAATTCTGTGGAGAAAAATGTCTGGTTGAGTTTTAAACAAATTGTCCAAAATTTTTTAGGAAATCATCGTGATTCAAACTACAAAACTATTGTTTCCACTATGTTATCTAATTTTGAAAAGTTAGATTGTTTAATGAGTTCTAAATTACATTACCTTTTTTCGCACTTGGACAGATTTCCAGAAAACAATGCATCTAAAAGTGAAGAAATGGGAGAAAGGTTTCACCAAGACATGAAACAAAAAGAGGGACATTATCAGGGTAGATGGGATGAACGGATGATGGCAGACTACTGTTGGTCCTTGAAAAGACATGATGCATTTGCCGAACATCGTCGTCAATCACACAACCGATCATTTGAAGTAAAGCGAAAACGTTTTCATAAAAAAAAATGAAGAAATAACTCTAAAAACCTATAACCAATTTAAAGACGCCATAAATCAGATATAAAACGAAAAAATTTAAAAACAGAAAAAAAACAAAAAAAAAAACAAAAACTAAAAAAACAAAAACAGAAAAACAAAAACAAAAACAAAAAACAAAACAAAAAAAAAAAGAAACAAAAAATGGAGTCATCACCGCCACGTCCACGTTTCGTGACTCTGGGTTCGGCTGAGAGCGGTAAAAAATTGTAACTTTACAAAATGTTAAAAATAGGTCGCACAAAATGTCATTGTGGGCTTGAGGTGTTTAGGCTTGGGGTTTGTAGACTCACAGGCACTTGAGCTTGGTATATGTGAGCTATGATTGTGATCTCAGCGAAAAAAAAAGATATTTCAGCAAACTTGAAGCCATTTGAAAGAGGAAGAGTTGTACTTTAAGAACCCGAGTGTACTTTTTTGTGAAAATAAACCTGCCGTGCATATGTAACCTCAAAATGGCCTAAAAGGGTGTTTTTTGCAGTTTTAGGTTAGGATATCTCTGAATCTTGAAGTGATAGAGCAATTCTGCGACCAGATTTGTATTCAGTACATCGAAAACCTTCGGAAAAGTGTACTCAGGTTTCTGGGCAAAAAGGTCGGTCTCATTTTGTTACTTATTTTCATACATTTACACATTTACTAAATATGAAAATCATAATCGTGCCTTGACAAAAACTTCCATAACTCGATGAAAAAAAATCGTATCGGAATGACTAAAAAAGCATTTCAAAGCTGATGAATAGCACTTTAACATGGTTTTTGCCAAATTGCGAACAAAAATTTTCTTCCGCCACAAAAACTTACTGAAAATGGGCAAAAACGGTCTTTTTTGCACTTTTAGGTTAGGATATCTCAAAATCTTAACGTGACAGAACAATTCTGTGGCCAGATTTGGATTCAGCGCATCGAAAACCTTCGGAAAAGTATACTCCGGTTTCTGGGTATAAAGGTCGGCCTCATTTTGTTGGCATGTGTATTTTTAAATGGAACACTCTATTTTTTATTTTAAAATTTAATAGCTGGTGTCAAGAGCTTCTCAAAACACTATAATAAAGTTATTTTACTTAAGTATTCCATTTGAAAGCAATATTGATATTTCATTAAGTATTTTCATTTCATTAAGTTCAGTATTTCATTAAGTTATTTCATTAAGTATTTTATTAAGTTTTCATTAAGTATTTTCCGAATTATAAAGCTCCAAATTTGTAGTACTTTGATATAAAATACCAAATATTTCGTAAAATATTTAGTTTTCGGTAGGTCTTACCTTAATACCTTTATGCACAAAATAATAAGACATAAAACTATTGGTGCAAAGAATATAGTTATTCTTAAAGAAAAATACGCAATTGCATATTGCAAATAGCATAACTTTTTTAAACTTTGCGTTTTTTTGCATCAATTAATTCATATATCTGTACTCTAAAAAGTAGGTGATATCCCAAAAAATCATAAATGAAAAGGTCAAGCCATGTTCAAAAATAGACCCTCAAGAATTTGAATTTTTTACAAAAATGATTATCTAATAATATAATACCATGAAAAGTAACTGATATATTATACAAGGTGCCAGTTCAAAGTGAACATACATAAAGTGTATATTATCTAAATAAATTAATAAAATAAATAATATAATAAATTTAATAATATATTACCACGAAAAATAACTGATATGTTATTCAAGGTGCAAATTCAAAATGAACATACATACATAAGGTGTATATAAGTAAAATTGATTAAAATTTGACTCTAAGTGAAAGTACATAAGTGATATGTTATTCTTAGTGCACAAAATATAAAAGTCGTTTATTGAAGTTTGATTTGAAATTTATACAAACCTGGACAATGAAAAATAGTTGCTTGTAATTCCAGAGTACTAATTTGTTAATGACTCGGAAAAAGAACATGGCGGCCTGCTCTCAAAAAACTTCGATGCGTTTCTCAGTATCCACTTAAGAATAATAATACTTATATTCCGATTCATCCGATACAACTTGTCTCTGACTATTCAATAAGTTAGTAGTACTGTTAAATATCAATCACATATGTCACCCTGCCCAGAGAGAGAGAGAGAGAGAAGAGAGAGAGAGAGAGAGAGAGAGAGAGAAAGATAATGCAAATATTTAAATTAATCATTACACAGGTTTACAAAATAAAAAAAGTTTATGCATAACCACATCTTCGTATCCTTATGTTTTCGAGGTCGCTGAATCCGAATCCGAGGTCCGTTGGCCTTCATCACGTCGGGTTCAAGGCCATTTCAAGGTCAAATTTAGCAGAAACGGCGAAAAAATTTGAAAAAAATTGAAAATAAATTTTTAGGGATGCTAAGTCCGAATCCGAGATCTGCTGGTGTGTATCGTTTCAGGCTGAAGGTGATTCCAAGGTCAAACTAATATAATGCCGTCCAATTAATTAGAGGAAATTATTACTTAAGTTTTTGTGGTCACTGAATACGAATTTGAGGACCAAATTTAATTCTTACATGTATATAAGTAATTTTTACGCATAAAATTTATTGTAGTGACTGTCGGTTACGATCACAAAGAACTTAAAGTAGATAAAATTACTAAAAATGGATATAATTTCGAAATTTTTTATATCAAAGTGTTAATGAATTTTATCCAAGTATTTACATATTTAGTTTTTGTAAACTTATGTTTTATGCTTATTAATATTATACATGCGGTTATTTTAACACTTGATTGTAACATCATTTAGCCATTTTTTCGACATAAAAAAATGTTTCCGATTCTGACCACGTGGAGGTAGATGTTTGTGCAGAATCTTTTTGTCTTTTTATTCGTTTTTTTGTATTTTTTCTTTTTTTGTATTTTTTCTTTTTTGTTTTTGTATTTTTGCTTTTTGTCTTTCTTGGTTTTTTGTTTTAAGTAATTACTTAATTATAATCTTTTCCGTTTTAGTTTACGTTAGGTCTTACTTTAAGTTTTGTTTATTTGGCAGTGGATATAACTTGAGTACTCGAAAAGTGGAATTTTAGCGTTAAAGGGTGAAAATGAGTCTCCGTGCCTCTCACTGGAGCCTGCAACCACTCTTTAATTTTTGCGCGCTTTTTTAAGGGGCTTGCATCTTTCTGTGAAAGATCGAGTCATCGCCCTTCTTTTGTGGTTGCCTGAAGAATCCCTTTTTAGATTCCAGCAGTAATCTGCCATCATATTGACGCCCCAAAAACCTTGGTAACGTCTTTCCATTTCCTTTACATCTTGGTGAAATCTTTCACCTTGTTCCTCGCTGCAATCTCTAGGTTTTCTGGAAAATAGTCCAAATGGGAATCTAAAAAGTGAAGCTTTTAGGCTCATCAAACATCCAATGGCGTGGTAATTGACGACGAGATCACTTACTATTTTTTTATAATTTTGGTCTTTGTTATTTCCAAGAAATTTCTCACACATCGACAAAGCTTTTCCACGTGTTTTTCTCAACTGTTGACATTCTGTTTGGAAATTCGGGATCTTTGATCAATGCCCGCACTTGTGGCCCATCAAAAACTCCTTCTTTAATTTTGCTTCCGACAGTCTTGGAAACTTGTAAAACAAATAGTCGAAGGCTTTACTATTCCGGTTCTTAATCGCCTTCACAAATTGTTTGATGAGACCTAATTTTATGTGTAGCGGAGGCAGTATTATATTTTCTGGATTGACCAAATTGGGTTGTACAATATTTTTTTCTCCCACAACAAAATCATTCCTCGATGACCACACCTTTCTTTTATAATGGTCTTCGCGAGCTCTACTATCCCACATGCACCGAAAACGTAGAATTTTTTAAAACCACTTTGTTGTCCCAATCGTGACGACCTTCAAATCTGTGAAATCTTGCATCGATATATGTCGTAATGTAATACTCGTAGTATATACTTCATATTTAAATAATTTTCTAGCGTTGTTGGATATTACTGGGATGGAGGCTAACTTATTCCCATTTAAATAAAAATGGCTTTAAAGGGCTACTTTTTGACGAATCGATGAAGATAAACATTCATTCTTCTGGACGATCTTCCTCTCCCAATTCTCAACAGCCCATTTGTCAAATAACTTTTGAATTTTCAGGTTGGTTTGGTGGAAGATTTTTCTGAATATATGTCTTGCTGTGCGTTTAATGTGGTTAACATAGAAATAACTTTTCTTAACTTAGTGGGGGATGCAGCCGTAGTTGGGTGGTTTCTTTGGGCAGGCGTTTGATGTAGAAAGTGGTTGAGAACAACCAGGTTGAGCTGAGAGAAGTGATGTAACACTTTGAAATGGCAGGTGAACAATGTAATTAATATTAGTAATAATTAGATTAAAATTAGCCCGGGTTGAACTGGTTCAACACTTCATCAACAAGCTTCCGTTTTAAAACCAAAGAACGATTCATTTGTTGATGTACTTGCGATGTATCAATATCTTGAGGCTGTGTCAGTTCAGCAGCAATCTGCAAATTGGTCTTCTTGTTCAATTTCCACTATTTACAGAAGATTTTAAATCTATTTGCTGTTCATGCCAATAGCAAATCGCGTCAGCCAGATTTCAGTTTTATGAAAATCACCAGATAGAAGGAGAAAACCATGCGGTTGTGTTCCAATTTTTAAGCAAATTATTAAGCAGGACGAACACGGTTCGACAGAATCAGAACTCATTTACCCAGAGAGTTCCCACAATACATCTGCAAAAGAAAATTTCAAAAACCATAAGCAGTCTTTTTAAATTCGTCTGAAAAATTTGGTTATTTCCTTCCATTCGCATGATATAACCATAAGCCACAAAAGCAGGTTCACTGGACATTTATCCAGTGGCAGATCATTCAGCACTTAGTGGGGCCATTATTGTAACTTGGTTCAAAAGTGATTTGTTAGACTCTACTTTCAAAAATGAACTTAGCAGTGCTGCTAATCTTTATTATGGTTCATAATTTGAAAGTGCTTTAAAGTTCATTACCCATCTTACAAGGTTATTAATTTCTAATCACCCTCATTGCATACCACAAGTGTGCAGGGCGTTCGTATCTCCCGACATTGCACTTGCGCGTTCAATCTCTTTGGATCTACATCGATCTTGGACGGCATTATATTGGTTTGACAGGAAGTCACCTTCAACCTGAAACGATACACCAGCAGATCTCCAGTTCGGGCTTAGCATCCCTAAAAATTTATTTTCAATTTTTCAAATTTTTCGCCGTTCTGTTAAAATTTGACCTTGAAATGGCCCTTAGACCCGACGTGATGAAAGGCCAACGGACCTCAGTTCGGATTCTTGACCTGAAAACATATAAGGATACGAAGATTGTGGTTAGGCATGCATAAACTTTTTGTAAACCTGGATTATCGAAACTGTTACATTTATACATGCACTGAGAGAAATGCATGTCTTTTACTTTTCAAGTGTGTAGTAAATTTTGTATCTATATTTTAATGATATTTATTTCGCACTTGTATCTTGAATAATTAATATCGATTTTATAGTTGTATGTTACGTCAGATAATCACTAACCTTGCAAGCATTAGCTTCTTTTGTACTTGATATGAGAACTTTTTACTTATGAAATTTTTGGATTTATTTAATGTTTACCGTTTCAAAACCAGCACAACACTTTTTTGATCAATGGAATTACTCTCGCTAAAAAATACGGTATAACAAATTCAAATCGGAAAATGCAAAAATTCAAAAATTTTACTACAGAAAGGTTGATTTTAATCTAAACCAGTTTCATAACACTTTCATTTATTATTTATTCAACCATCGAAAGTTTTTTGAGCAGGCCGCCATGTTCTTTTTCGAGTCATTAACAAATAAGTACTCTACCACCTGGAGTACAAACAAACTATTTTTCATTGTCCAGGTTTGTATAAATTTCAAATCAAACTTCAATAAACGACTTTATATTTTGTGCACTAAGAATAACATATCAAAAGTTCAAAGATAAAAGGCCAATAGAAACGACAAGCAACATAGGATGATATACGAAACTTGATATATCACTGAGGTTTATTAAAGTAAATACATTGGACGTTTCGACTACACACTGAGTCTTCTTCAACAAATTAAAAATAACCGTTGGACTAATGAGACATAGAGCGTGTTTGCAAAAATAAATCAGTTAATGTCAAAACATAAGGGAAAGTCGTATAGGTATAAAATTAAAATTAAAAGTGTAAATAAAAATCAATAAATATAAAAATAAATAAGAATAAAAAACCAAAACATTTCCAGGACAAGGGTCGATGGTAAAAACAAAAGAATGTAAAAAATCGCTGTAAGTAAAGCAGTCAACACATACGCGACGATTTAACAATAAAAACGCATTTAAAGTCACAATCCTTGCATATCCATCACAAAAATATCGAACTGGTTATAAATATTTTATTAAATAATGGCTTTTTCCACTTCATTTTATTTTTAAACATATATTAACTCTAGAATTTCTACCTTGTCCAATAAGTTTAGAACAAAAGTAGTTCGATCTCAGCCGCAACTTCTAACCCAGAGAAAGCCTTTTTTTGGCTTTACCGTTCATTCGACATATCTCTAAGTTTATCAAAGACAATAATAGACCGTCTAAGATATCGATATAGATGCTTAAATCAATTAAATAGATACATTTCCCCGTGGTATGGCGAGCGGTTGCGATCGGGAAAGGAATGATATTTGTCTACAAAATCAATTGCACGAATTGTGAGGCGTCTTATATATTGGGCAGACGAGAAAACTAACACACGCATAAAAGAACACAAATATAATATAAGAGCAGATCCATCAAACACACTGTAATTTCAGAACGTGTTGCGACCGCTCTTGCGACTCTATGTGTTTCGCGTCGCCATGCGTTCACAACGCAGGCGTCCCCCGGCAACGAAGTCGGTTGTTTAGAAACAAGATGTGTTTGTTATGCTGGTTTCTTTGTAATGAAGAGACGTGTTCTCTTCTTCCGGAGGATTATTAAAAAAGTTCTTGAAATTCACGAAGCCGTGTTCTTATTCACGCCTCGGCGGGAAGTCGCGGTGCAGTGTGCTAGTGTGCGAAGTGAAGGGTGCTGGAAGTGTCCTTCCGGGCGGAGCGCAACATTTTGAGGGCTCGTCCGGGTTTCGGACGGACAGCCGGACTTTCCTGTCTTCGGTGAAATAACTTCACCACTCCCGAAAACTCGCTCCCGAGCCGCGGTGACGGCGGCTGCGACTGGAGTCGGAATTCAGAAGCTGTTTCTTTCCGGGCTCCGACAGCTGCGCAGGGGCGTAGTCGAGGCGGACGCAGTTTCCAACGCTTCCAGGACGACATGGAGGCCCGTCTCAGGGGAACGTGATGCGGCTCTCTTGCGTCTCAAGGTGACAGCTAGCTTCTTCCTCCAATATTCTTTTCTCCGGCGATCCTTGCGAGATGTCAATTTAGGCGGCGCGGGCGAGGGGCGTGTGTGCAGGGGCGCGACGCGATCTCTAAAGCTAAAGCCTGACGCGACAGGACAGCGCCGCTTCGCGAGTTTTCTGTCGCAATTTTCGCTGATCGCGCGAATTTGTGGTCGGAGTCGGGAAGGCGGTTGTGTGCTGGCGTCTTTGCGGAAAGGCGCGCGCCTTCTCGACTCCTGCGCCGAGCGGAACGGAGCCTATCTCATGCTCGGGCTAAGAGCGAAGCTCGGTTGCGTTTTGGGAGACTCAGGTCTCCCAAAAATTATTATTCTAATAATTACGAATGAGAAACAGCGGTTTGGAGATTTCCTTTCTCGGGTCGAACTTGAGAGATTGTCGCGCCTCCTTATCCCGAATGCCCACATCTCTCGTGCGACAAAATTGCGTACGCGCAATTTATTTCTTCTCTAACTGAAATTAATATTAAAGGACTCTTCAGCTCGAAGGAGTGATATCTCTGGGTGGCTTAATCGAGAGGGCAAAGGCCATAAAACTTATTCAGGAGAGGTTGCTCAAGGGAGGGGAGAAAATTATTTTCTAGGAAAAAGGGGAAAGTACTGCTGCGGGGAAAGAAAGAAACGTCTGCTTCGAGGGAGTGAGCGCGGACCTTGCGAAGTGTTTTCCTTTAGAAGAATTCTTTTGTTAATTTAAGTTAATTTAGGGTTGTTTTCGGGCTCTGTTGCGTCTGCTCTAAGAATAGCCTCGGCGCAGGCAGGCAAGAAAGCGTTCATTGGAGTTTTGAGAAAATAATTTTCTCTAGAACTGTCACTTGGCACGGACGTTTCAGGATTTTTTGGGAACAGTTTTCTCTTCGAAAGTATTATTTGGAATTATTTTTTCAGGTTGTCTTTTGAGAAGGGGTGTTGTCGTCTAATCTTTGAGTCGGTTGAATAATCTTCGAAGGTGAGGGAGAGCTCCCCGTTCGCTGGGTTGGACGGAGGTGTACTATTCAAAGGTTAATGCGGGTTGTCTCGCGCTGCGTTTTTCAGATGGGGAGGAAACTAGACGTCGCGATCAGGCCAGAATTAATTTAATTAAATTAAGTTTGAACACTATTTATTTTGTTGTTTCTTTCGACAGGGTGGGCAGGGTGGAACCGCCGTCGGAGGAAAGCGTACGTATCCCGTCGTAGAGGCGCTCGTCAATGGCAGTGAAAAGGGGAAGCGGACGACATATTTGTGAAGAATCGTGTCCCTAAAGACTGCCTCGCCCACGTTTTCGCGAGGTTTTCCGTGGGCCTTAGGGGGCGAAGGGGCGAGACTAGGGGAATCCTGCGGGACGTTGGTACCTCAAGGGAAGTTTATCACCCTTGTCGAAGAACGGAAGAGGATTCAGAAAAGGGTGAGCAACGAGAAAGAGGCGCGGAAGAGGAGGAAAAAGACAGGAGGTAACCCTCAGCAGCAGCTCAGGGTTAGGGCAGGAAAAGCCGTCGGAGGATTGCGGGTCTGGGGACAGGAGGTCCCAGGAAGACCACTCCTCCCCTTTCTGTGAGATTAGAGGACAGAGGGTTCCTAAAGAGTCTACCCTCCCTAGAATAAAGGGACATTCTGGAAGAAAGGAGCAGTGTTGCGACCGCTCTTGCGACTCTATGTATTTCGCGTCGCCATACGTTCCCACAACGGCAGAGCGTCCCCGGCAGCAGGTCGGTTGTTTGTTAAAACAGAGATGTGTTTTTTATATACGGTTTCTTGTAACTTAGAACGTATTTCTCTTCTTCGGGAGAATTAGCCAAAAAGAGTTCTTGAAATTCCGAAGCCGTGTTCTTATTCCGCCTCGGCAGAGTCGCGAAAGTGCGAAATTGTGCTGAGTATGCGAGTATGAGAATTGCGGAAGTGTCCTTCGGGCGCAGAGCGCAACAATATTTTAGATTTTGACCTGGTTGGGAGGGACAACGTTTTAGTTTTGAGCATAATTGCACCAAAAAAGACTCATATGCGAAATGATACACATTAAAAACATTCTCATGCGATCAATTCTCAAGACACTGAATTGTTAAACAAGGCAATACATCAATCATCAACATTTGTCGTTCACATCTCCACCCTTGAAAACCAAAAGCGCCCAAAAACGCAAAAATGTCAGAAGATTATTTTATTTTAAACGTCGACAACAATTGCCCGATGAGACTGTCTTGTGTTGACGTTTTTCGACATCTGCTAAGCATACCGCGATAAACGTAAATTCAGCTAAATCTCACAACAGATATTGCAATCACCTTACTACCTTTTCGTTTTGCCTATTGATGTACTCTTTCGACTTATCAAATTGGTTTGATGCGTCCGTTTTCTGTTTTGCGGCGCACGTTTTGTGGAACCTATGTTTTTTTTATGCCTTGCCAGGATGCGTTGCCCTCACACTTTCGGCGGTATGCAATTCTTGCGGTTAACGGTCTTCAAGGGCAAAACGACAGCCGGATCTCGACCAACTGACTAACATATTCTCGCCAACAAGACGGAATGGGTTTTCTACCACGGGTTTTCATCTTTTTTGTGACTCCTAAATGCGTTTTTTGTTAGATCGTCGCGGGGTTACTTACAGCGATTTTACATTCTTTTTTTTACCATCGACCCTTTGTCTCCAATGTTTTATTTTGATGTATTTGTTTTTTATGTTTTAGTTTATTTTATTTACGTTTTTTTAGTTTTATCACCTATACGGCTTTTCCCTTATGTTTTGACATTAACCACCGTTTATTTTTGCAGCACGCTCTATGTTCTATTGGTCCAACGGTTATTTTTAATTTACTGAAGATGTAGTTTAAGAGCGTCCAATGTATTTACTTTTAATAAACCTCTGGTAATTATATCAGAGTTTCGTATCATCCTATGTTGCTCGATTATCGTTTCTATTGGCCTTTTTTTATCTTTTGAACTTTTAGATTTTATCTTTATCAGGCGGTATTAATTGCTTTATAACATATCTTATGTACTTTCACTTAAGTCAAATTTCAATCAATTTTACTTATAATATACACCTTATGTATGTATGTTCATTTTGAATTTGCACCTTGAATAACATATCAGTTATTTTTCATTGGTAATATATTATTAAATTTATTATATTATTTATTTTTATTAATTTATTTAGATATATACACTTTATGTATATGTTCCTTTGAACTGGCGCCAATATATCAATTGACTTTTTCATGGTAATATATTTACCTAACAAAAAATTACCTTTTTAAAAAGGTAAAAAGGTGCTAAGTCCGCGTCAAAAGTATCTTTGCAAAATAAGTACAGTATAATTTAAAAACTTTAAAAATCTATTTGAAAAAATTTTAATTTGCAAAAATAGGACAATTATAATTAATTTAAAAACTATTAAAAGTCTATTTCCAAAAAGAGTGCCAATTTTAATCTGCACATAAGTTTTTTAATCTAAACAAAATGATTTGTTTTAAACCATTAAAAAGTTATTTAATTAGACATTATATAAGTTATTTAATTATACATTCTACAAAATAATGATATCAACAAATTGTTAAGTAAAAATAAAAATTTATAAAAATATTTCATTAAATAATATTACAAAATAATAGAAAAATAGTTTTAATTTTTTAATTATATCCTATAAAATACTGATATTAGAGAAATTATGCTGTTTGAAAATAAAAATGTTATATTTTTAAAAAAATTATGCATAATTGTTTAAAAAAATTAAATTACAATGTTAAAAAATAAAAACTTTGAAAATATTATATTTTTAAAATATCCTACTAAAATACTGATGTGAGAAATTATGCTATTTGAAATAAAAAAATGTAATATTTTTAAAAAAAAATTATACATAATTTTTAAAATTATATTAAATGTTGATCCAACTTAATAAAACTTTGAAATAAAATATATATTTTTAAAATTTTTAAAAAAAGAAAAATTATATTAAATAAAAAAGTTCGAAAAATTTAAAAAAAAAGAAAAATACAAAATGGAAAAAATAAAATTAAAAATTATTTACAAAAATAAAAATTAATGAAAAAAAAAATGTATATAAAAATTAAAATTAATATAAAAATAAAAGAATTTAATTAAAAGACTTTTGCGCTGCTATAAGCTCTTTTTTTAAAATTAAGGAAAATTTAAAGATTTGGTGCTGCTAATTTTTAAAATAACATTTATGTTAAGCACTCAAATCTTTAATTAAATAACCACTATTTATATTGGTAATGGTGCATGCATGCGTTTTCGTATTTTTTAATTTTTTAATAAAATGATTTTTGGTTTTGTTATTTTCCATTTTTATATTTTGTTTTTCTTTTAAATTAAACTTTCGAACTTTTTTTATTTAATATAATTTTTCTTTTTTACACTGTACTGAAATTTTAAAATATATTTTATTTGAAGTTTTAAAGGATGGATCGACATTAATTTTTAAAACAATTAACTCGGTATAGGCCACACTCGGTATAAAAAAGGCGTTTTTGTTTCCAAAATGGCATGATTTCTCAATATCAATGTTTTAAAAAGGATGTTACTAAAAAATATACTTTTATTTCAAAGTTTTATTAATATTCAGGTCACTTCAGTAAAGATCGTAACGGTCACTACTGGGTGGATTTCGTCCGGCGTCGAAGAAAGTATTTATATTAGGTATTTAATATTATATTATAATATAATATATAACATAATATAATATAATGCGTATTATAATATTTTCATAAAAAAGAATACTGCTCGTCAATCACAAAAGTATATTTACCATTTTTAATGTTTGAATGCGCGAAAAGTATATCAGATTTTAAAAGTGTTTATTTTGCTTGAACAATGAAAATAAAGTAAAAATTATTATAACACAAAAAATGTTGGCAAAAAAAAAAAAATTTCTCTTGGGTGAATGTCACCCAGTGTACGATGAATAGGGTTAAGTTCGTTCAACATTAATAATACCATAATTTTGCAAAACAATTATGCATAATTTTTTGTAAAATATAACACTTTTTTATTTTCAAAACAGCATAATTTCTCAATATCGAAGTATTTTTAGTAGGATATAATTAAAAATTAAAACTATTTTTTCTATTATTTTTGTAATATTATTTATAGAAATATTTTTTAAATTTTTTTTACTTAACACAGTTTGTTGATATCATTTTTTTAATGTATAATTAAATAACTTATATAATGTCTAGTAAAATAACTTTTTAATGTTTTAAAACAAATCATTTTATTTTAGATTAAACAACAATGGATTAAATTACACTCTTTGAGGTAGACTTTTTAATTTTTTTAAATAATTATACTGTCAAATTTGCAAGATTAAAATTACACTCTTTTAGAAAATTGGTAGATTTTTAATAGTTTTTAAAATTATTCTGTCTTATTTTGCAAAGATACTTTTTGACGCAGTTTCTAGCACCTTTTTTACCTTTTTAAAAAGGTAATTTTGTTAGGGATATCATTCTTTTTGTACACAATTATAAATGGCAAAATATTAATCACAATTTATTTAGATATTACATAAATTATGATAATTCTAGAACAACTGAACTTTCGGAAAAATCAAAAATACGATAATATTAATTGGCGGTAATATTGATGTTAAGATGTTTATACTGGGTCTTGTAAATGGTACAAATTATTTATGGTGATTTCGAAGTGATTTTAATTGTACGAGATAATAATAATTACATAGTAGATAAAATTATTATGTAGATATACTTTTAATGAAAATTTTTAAACTGTTTTAATTTATGACGTTTTTATATACATGAACTTATTATTTTACTAATGTTTTCTGCAAAAAAAAGTAAATAAACATTTTTTAGCTCCTCTAGGCTACTGCCTTTTTGACTTGAGCATCATTAGTTTCGATCCCAAATATTTTTCCCTCTCTACATATAATTATATAATCGACCTTCATTGATGAAACCATGGTAAAATATAGCATTCATCACTTTATATAACTTTCCATCTATTAAAACTTTCGTTGTTGGAATAGCACTCAAATTAAAGTCGTGTGTCGTTTTCATTAATTGATTATCTTGTGATGAAAATATTAAACGAATAACAATTATCTCTTTTGTCAATATTATTTCATTTTTGAACATTATATCGTTTCCAGTACAATATTCACACGATTCATTATGCGACTGACACCAATTTGAAAATGTATTTAATAAATCATTAAGATTATAACTTTTCTTCTTCAAGTTATTAATAGGAATAGAAATAATAATATTATTATCAACAATAGTTTTTGTATTATCACAAGTTTTACATCGTCTAATAGAAGTTATTTGATGCCTCACTAAACTTTTTATACATTCATATTTTTCACAAAGAGCTAGCTAAAAATCAGATGCATTTCGTTTTACAGGACTTGAAAAATATTCTCCTAAACATTGTCGTATTGCATTTGTATTTAAATTACATACCCCATTTTCATATCGATGCATTAACGTACGTAAAACATCTGATTCATCACAATTAGACAATTGCTGTCTAATGGCACTTAAATTTAATAAACATTGTAATACTGAATTTGCATAGCTTGAAACCTTGTCCATATTTTCAAAACCGCGCATGACCCAAGCAGTATTGTGTCGAACATTTTGATCTACACTTGATTTTTGAACAGAAGCAACTACTTTTGATAACGCCCATACAACATCTTTCACTTTACAATGCCGTTCCTTTGACATAGTAATCATTTTTGCTTTTGATTTGTATATCTGTTTTAGACGATTATATTCAATAATTGCATCTTCGCTAGCATTTACCGATGAAGGGTCGAAGTTGATTAAATGTAATCCTTCTAGAGATGTTAGTCGCGATAATGCAACATAAGTTTGGCCACAATTAAACACAGAATTACCAATATCCATAATAGCATTTTGCAGACTCAATCCTTGGCTTTTATGTATAGTGATACCGTAACTCAAACATATTGGGAATTGTTTTCTGACAACATACGCTCTATCTACCACCTCAAATTTAACACTTACTCTTTCAATTAAATATTCTAAATTTGATGGTAATAGAAGTTTAATTTTTTCTACGTAATTATTATCTTGTACAATTGAAACCACTTTAGCAATTGTACCATTTACAAGACCCAATCTAACATCAATATTACGCCGTATCATAATTTTCGCTCCAATTTTAATTATGATTTTTTTCGAAAGCCCTGCTGTTCTAGAATTATCATCATCATTATTTGATAATACTTTTAATACTTTTTTTCTTACATATGAAGTACACTCAATTTTATCTTCAGCGATTAATATTATTTCTTTAGAAGCAATGCGACTTAACATTGCATCATTGAGAACATCACACATATGACAAGTGGGAAGTAAACAAACGATGTCTGATGATAGGTTGTTAATAAAATTACATAACTCGTTTAGTCTAGATTCGAAGGAATCACCCTTAAAACAAATCTTTTTACTTTCCAGAATCTTACAATCAGATTTTGTTAATAAACCCATACGAATTCTCGACAATAATTCACGATAAGAGTTATCTCCTTGTTGACGCATATTGATTGTCAACTCATCATAGTCAAATAATGTAGTCCATAAATTGACCGCATCTATGGAAGTTAGATATTTAGCAATTTTTTCATCTGATAAATGTTTAAAAATAGGATCATCGCGTACGGGAGGCAGTTGAAGCAAATCTCCGAATAAAAGAATGTGTTTTTGACCAAACCAACCATCATCGCAATCAGTAGTGTCAAATATTTGAGACAATCGAAGATGTATATACATTAAAGTCAAATTAGATATCATTGACACTTCATCAATTATAAAAAGAATAACATCTTTAAGCTCTGTTCGTAAAACTTCCAATACATGATTAGATAGTTGCTTATACTTAGGATTATAACCATGTTCAATGGGTAATTGAAGCAATCTATCGATTGTCAAACCATCTATATTAAAAGCTGCTATACCAGGTGCTGCTACAGCAGTATTTTTGTTGTGATTTTGTTTTATCCAGCATGTAATCGTCTTGATTAAGAAACTTTTTCCAGTACCACCTTCTCCACTAACATATAATCGTAATACTGATTTATCTGACTCTACAGTATTGATAACTTTATCGAATACACGTTTTTGATCCACATTTAATTTTTCTATCATTTTAGATATATCGATTTCTCGAACTGCTTTATCACCAAGATCTTTAAAATCTTGCATTGCTTCACCAGCCTCTATATTTTGAACACCTATCGGATTTTCAGGATCATCCTGAGACTGTTGTTTTTGTAAATTATCATCTAAGCATTGCTGAACTAACTCTTTTGCAGTTTCGAAGGCTTTTTGCAATTCTTCTAATTTTTCATGATATCGTAACGCTTCTACAAGATGTAATTTTTCTTTGTGAAACAATTCAACATAAGTATCGCCTCCGTTTTTAAGATCATATAATTTTCGCCATGGTTTAAACATAAGTAATAACGCATAAAAATAATTTTCCGGCTGTGTATTAACATTATGTTTATAATGATCAATAAGATATCCCCGCTGTCGTCGTTTAAGATATTTATTATCACCTATTTTATAATATTCAACATACTTATTTTTCGGTTTAATCTTGGACACGTCATACCACTGTGCAAATTCATAAAGAGATATATTTTCTAATTCATTTGGTCTATGTGGATAAAGATCATCTATTAAAGACGGATAAAAGATATCTGTAGATTCAGGATCAAGAGCTTCAATTTCCTTGTAGTTTTTTAATCTTTTACGTCGTATTTGGTTAACATCTAACCATCTGATAGTTGTATTTCGATCAGTTCCGTACAAAGGAATACCTAACAACGTATCAGCAGCTTCAAGAGCTCCACATTCTCTATTATTCACAAATCGCATACTTATATTCCAAAGATGACTCGCTAATTTCTTCTTATTATTATTATCATTATTTTCAGTATTAAGAATAGACTCAGACAACTCACATTTTCCCGCTTTATTAATATATTTTGTAATGTACCAGGTAAGCAGCGATGATTTTTCACCAATAAATTGTATATCCATATTACCTTCCCATGCAGTAAGAAGAACAGGATTATAATCATTTATATTAATTTCATCATCTGTTCGAGGAAGATCATAAAGCCTACTCCTATGCTTTAATTGTTTCCTACCTGCTATAGAACTTACAACATCTTTCATGATCAATGTTTCCGTGACAGGACGAGGAAATCCAAAACGACATACACGAACTACTTTACGTCCTGTTTTTTTAGAACGAAGACAATAATCGTTATGTTTATGTCGCTGATGCGTATCAACACGTTTGTACAATAATGGCGAAATATTTTTATTTGGTAATCTACAACTTAGATATTGTAAAATAAATTTAGAGACTTCTTCAACAGTAGATTCACCCAAAATTGGTGCATTTTTAATCCAAATTAATAAGTGGAAATGTTGTATACCTCTACCTTGGTATTCTCGTCGCCAAAAATAATGTGTTACTTCTCCAATTGGATGATCTTTGGAGCAAATGAAATCGAGCATTGCTCGAAACTTATTATCGAGGAACCTAGATGTTGATACAGGATCTTTAGCAACAAGTACGCTAACAGATAAAGAAGTATCATGCCATCCATTTACTTCACGAATATATTCACCTAAATCTTCCCATAACCATTCACTCGGACTTAGTGTTAAAAACCATGTTGCAGGCCCGTAATGCTGCGTCATACACCTTAAATTACTTCTCGGTTTATGCCAATATTGCTCCGTATTTCGAAGTGTAGAAAATATTGTTGTCAAATCAGATTCCAACTGTTCTTTCAACAATGCTTCTAAATACTCCCCTGCTGTATAACGAACTTGAGGATTAGTTATGTTCAATTTATGATAAATTCCACGTTTTAACTGACGAATATTCGCATCATTCAATAAATAAAATAAGTATTGTTGGTTTAATCTATACTGTGGATGTTTAGATGTCAAACGACATTTAATAAATTCATGGTCATGAAGTTTGACTTTTCTAATTTCACGTTGTCCATTAATACCAAAAGGATATAAATCTGGAAAACACATTAAATCTAAATTTTTTTCACGATTATCCAAAGCTGCATTCTCAATTTTTATCATTTGATACAATTCTGTTGAAGTTTTATTTGCTTTCTTTTCATATAAAGGATAAATAGTATATTCTTCATAATAGTTATCATTTTCATCAGTAACTTGAGTTATCATTGCCCTTTGTTGATTGTCTAATATTTCTACACCATTTTTTTTTTCATTTATTGGATTATTTAATGACTCATTGTCAGATTCGTCATCTAACGTCATTTCTGTCTCTTCCACTTGAAATTCTGCAGAATTTTTTAATTGATCTAATATGTTTAATTCATTTTGATCATTTGGTAGTATAATTTTAGAGTATAAAAAATTGTGGTCTTTTAACCATTTCAAAGCATTAAAAACTTTTGTAACATTAACCATCTCTTCCCAAATAATCTTTGATTTGGTTGGGATACTTCTAACTAAGATATATAATTCGTTATTAATATTTATTGGATCAGTATCCAAGCATAATTTCTTCAACGTCTCTTGTAACGGAAGTGGCAAATGGAATGTTCTGCCTTTAACTTTTTGTATCATTTGCCTTTGAGGTAATTTTTTATTAATGACAGTTCCCATTTTGACAACAGTTTGAAACGCTTTGGCTCTCTGTATAAGAATTTTTTCAAATGTGTTAAGAGAGGATATTACCTCGGGCACATCTTGTGTAGAGAGTTTATTCAAAATGCAAAACCCAGGCATTAAGCCTTTACGAAATTTGCCTACACAATAAATACATATATATTGCACATTATTTCCTTTTTGTTGTATACGTGCCATTAAATCTTTCCAACTTTCACTATTTATTTGTTCTCTAAGAATATTTACTTGAGAAACATTTCTCTTATAACATAATCTTTCACACGATATGCAAACATATCGTGGTGTATCTGTTGACCGTTGTACCAAGGCTTTAAACGCTTGGTGATATTTAGAAATAATATCATCATCACTCAGAATTGTATCTGTCTGTTGTTGTTTGTACATATCTGCTTTTTCTTCGGCAGAAGTTACAATTTCATTTAATGTATTTAAATCAGCATGAGTTAATGCTTCATCCAGATTATTGATTTTTCGATAAAAATCTGTAAGCTGATAAATTAAACGCTTAATATATCTCACTCGTGGAAAATGAGGCGATAATAGTTGAACCGGGAGAAACAGTCCTTCGCAAAGTGTTAAATCAATATGGCAACTACGAGTATGGCCCAATTTTTCACTGGAAGTTTTCATAGTACATTTATGAATATTTTCGATCAATTTGGGTATATTCTTTAAAGTACATATATTTATAGTTTCGAGAAATTTCTTATAACGGCTAATTAAAATCGGATCGTCAGTTTTACATGAAAAATTGCACGACCATGTTTTTTTTGTTTCTGTTTCTATTAACGGTAGTATGTTTACTACTTTTCCTTCTGCATTCATCGCCAAAGGTTCCAATGCAGATTTTATTAATGGTAGATTTGTTACTTTGTGGCGATGCGCCTGCCTCGCCACTAGCCCCTTCTCCGACCCGGTCCGCATGCTGCGATCACGCGGCCGACGCCGATGGCGTACGGCACGTGGCATGACCCGCGCACGTGAGTCCCCACCCGGCTACCCACGCCGGGTGGGTATATAAGCGCGTCAAGCGTGGACCGAAGGACCAGTCCTGTCCCGATCCTCTTCCTGACTAGACCTGGCCTACTACCGACGATCACGATTCCTCCAGATCGGGAGCACCCGATCTATCCGCACGGAGACACGGGCGCACCCGTGCCTCAATCCGGGCGCACCCGGAGTGCAACTGCCGTCCTGGGCGCACCCAGGCCGGTTTCCGTCCTATACCGATACCTGCTCCGCACGGAGACACGGGAGCACCCGTGCCTCAATCCGGGCGCACCCGGAGTGCAACCGTCGTGTCGGGCGCACCCGGCACGACTTCCACCGATTGCCTGGCTTCCTCCTGGCAGCCCCAGGATACCGCCTCACGCACCGGGGCTTCCGACAGCCCGCCGATGTAGATAGCCGCGCCGTTAGATGATAAGTACCGCACCGCTAGATAATAAGTACCGCCCCGTTAGATAATAAGTACCGCACCGTTAGATGATAAGTACCGCACCGTTAGATAATAAGTACCGCACCGTTAGATGATAAGTACCGCACCGTTAGCTCATAAGTACCGCACCGTTAGATCCGCACCGCCCGCTAGATAATAAGATACACACCGTTTCACCAGGAAGACACACGCACATACACACACACTCACCCTCACCCCACTGTACAGGCCACCGTGCCTCCCACCACACGCCCAGCGACACTCACACACACACTCACATACAGCTTAACCACTCTGTTCATACGCGACCACTCATCTGTACATACATCATCACCATCTATA
This sequence comes from Crematogaster levior, assembly GCA_901521435.1. NCBI lineage: Eukaryota > Metazoa > Arthropoda > Insecta > Hymenoptera > Formicidae > Crematogaster > Crematogaster levior. Next base: position 53,313 of record CABEGB010001329.1, read on the forward strand.
CAATAAAGTCAGTGCAAAACAAACCAGAATCTCACGCCTTCTTCGACCCTGACCACGGCGAGCTAAGTCCGGCCCGCGAGGCAAGGCGTACCGTTACAACTTTATCTTCTGCATTTATTACCAAAGTTTCTTTTGGAGCTATATGGTGATATGCAGAATCAATAAAATAATTTTCAGATGAGGCTGTATGGCTAGATTCGCCACATAACGCATCTAATTTTTCTTCATCTGTGAAACACTTTGCAATTTGAGTCAAACTCGTTTCTGTTTTCTTTTTAATCAGAGCTAACATCTTGTATATATTACGAATATAACTTTTTCTAACATGCATACACCAGCGTACGATTTTTTCAGCTTTTAATCGTTTTTCAATATGACCTTTAATAGTGAGCTTTCTAACAATATTTTGTATAAATGTTTCTAAAGAATAACGAAGTTTTATGTATTTTTCGACCAAAACTTTTCATATTTTTTTATAATTTCTTGTCTAACATTGTGATTTTTTATTGCAAGTACAGATTTTTTATTTTTCTGATAATATCGTTTATTGTAAAGCCATTTGCGATCACGATCTAATTTTGTTTGTCTATCTTGCTCACGTTGAGAATTTTTAGAATAACGTTTACGTTTTTGTGCACGTTCTGTTACAATATTTTGTTTATACAGATCTCGTTTCTTAGTACGCTTATTTTCTTTATCTTTATTATATCGATATCGAACCTTAGCACGATTATTTTCTATATCTGTATTGTATCGATATCGGACCTTAGCACGATTATTTTCTTTATCTTTATTATATCGATATCGAACCTTAGCACGATTATTTTCTTTATCTTTATTATATTGATTTTGTTTCTTCATGCGCTCATCTTCTAAATTTTTATTATATTTACACCGTTTTTTTGCGCGATTGTTTTCTAAATCTTGTTCATATCGCTGTCGCTTTTTAGCGCGATTGTTTTCTAAATCTTGTTCATATTGCTGTCGTTTTTTAGCGCGATTATTTTCTAAATTTTGTTGATATTGATGTCGTTTTTTAACTCGCGTATTTTCTAATTTTTTTGTAGGACTTATTTGATTGTTAAGTAAATCTTGTTTTTTGTTTGCATAGATTGTTTTATATTGACGTATCGTATGTATACGTTTTGCTTCAGTTTCTCTCGCTTTAATTACTGCTAATGGAAGTACTTTTTGAGCACTATATCGTGAATTTTGTGGAAAATGCTCGATTACATTAGACTCCAAAATTTTTATCAAATGTAAACGCATTAAACTATGATCATATTTAACTTTTTCAGGTTTGATATTAAATAATAATGAAATTGCAAAAGCTATTGCAAAAACACCGCAATCGTTACTATTTGGTTGATGTTGTACGGTTGGAAACTTAACAGGGTACTTTTTAAAATCATATGTTGGGAATAATCTTTTCAAGAATTGTTCGTGATGCTTATGTAGTTTTTTAGAATTTAATGAATCATAAATAAATATGTTCTTTCTGTTATAATAACTGCACACCCAATGTCCATCACATGGACCTGATGAACTATGTAATATTTGTATGTGCTTTTCATCAACTGGCATAGGTTGAATTGTATCAAGACATTGCACACGCCAAGTTTCGACAGGTCTATAATCTGAACAATTTTGTAAAAGATGATCGAAATGATCCATATGAATATCAGTTAACCAATCGCCCTGAATAATTATATTTCTTTCTCTAGACATTAATTCTTTTTGTTTGTTTGGTTCTTTAAACATTTTAAGTATATATGTATATAAATATGTATGTATATATTAAAACAATAACTTTATATAGACTTTGAAAAAATCTTATATCTACTAATATGTATCTGTGTGTTTGCGTACAACAGTTTTATTATAACGCAACTCTGTATCGGCGCACAGCAGCCGGTTTCTACAGGCGCACAGCACCTCTGTATCGACGCACAGCAGCCGGTTTTTACGGGCGCACAGCACCTCTGTATCGGCGCACAGCAACCGATTTTTATAGGCGCACAGCACCTCTGTATCGGCGCACAGCAACCGATTTTTATAGGCGCACAGCACCTCTGTATCGGCGCACAGCAACCGATTTTTATAGGCGCACAGCACCTCTGTATCGGCGCACAGCAACCGATTTTTATAGGCGCACAGCACCTCTGTATCGGCGCACAGCAACCGATTTTTATAGGCGCACAGCACCTCTGTATCCGCCCCCAGCAGCCGCTGTAAATAAAAATAATTAACTTACCCGTCCGTTTCAACAATTAGAAAATTCTTCTTGATGTCTCCTGTCGGCAATTCTGTGAAAAAAATTAAAAACTTGTTTTACATTAATTATAAAAAAAATGATAAATTAAATTAAATGATGGTAAGTCGATAAAAAAAATATCATTAAATGTGATAAACCGCTTGCAATAAATTATTCGATAAATAGAATTTAATATTAGCTTCTACATAGTTGCAAAAAGATTTATTAATATATACAGGGTAGCCCATGTAAAGTATTAACGAGCTATTAACTCCAAAAATATTCGTTAGATCGTAAAATTACTCATGACAAAATTTCATATATTCAAAGGGTCTTTCTAACTACGTAAACACAAACATAACATAAGATTAAGAAGGTGAAAGCACCAACCGATAATGTATTATCATCTGTATATTTAAAAGTGATAAAGTTATAGATCTTTTTAATACTATTGTTTAGCAAGTTTTGAAATAATTTCTAAGTAAGCCTCGTTCAGTTATTCGGAATCTTTTTGTAAATTAATGCTTACTTTCTGCGATTTGATATGGATCATTTCAGATATTAAACGTTTTTAATAATTGTATACAGTATGAAATATTCTAACATCCTTTCAGTCAAACGAATGGTTATATTTTAACATGTGTTCAGTAACTACTACCGAATGCTTTGATGGGTCAAGTCTTACATTGTATCTATGTTCTTTTGTTCTTGTCGAAAGTTGTCTTTTGGTTTGTCCAACATAAGATGCATCACAGTTTTTATATTGAATCTTATAAATGACATTGCTCTTCTTGAACTTTTCCGTTTCATCAAGTTATTAGCGGCGACGATAGTGAAAAATAGCGACTTAAGAAATCAGGTAAGCAAAGAAGTATTCAATTTTATAGTTTATTATTTTATATCTTCTTTTATTTACAGGATATAAAAATGATTTCTTTTATATACAAGATATGAAAATAGTAGCGTAGCAAGAAATAATGCAGTAAGTAATGTTGATTGCTTACTGCATCCTATCTTATCTTTCAGCATTTTTATCTTGTATGTATATATTATATTTCATTTCGTTTAATAATAGTACTTTACGTTATAGTTAAGTGCACTATTTGGTTTGGAATCGCTAAAAGAAGATATCATCCTAAAAAACCAAACTTGCATTTGATGCCTGCAATGAGCCATCTTTGAAAAAGATTAGGATAACTTTGAGAAAGCTGCCACTATATATGTATATATTAGAGAATATTGATAACGTATTACCACGTATGATATACATAATAACAAGAAACAATGCGGTAAGTAATGTTGATTGTTTACTGCATTCTATCTTGTCTCTCAGCATTTTTTCCTGTATGCATTATATTTCATTTTGATTTTAAAATATTTAATAATAGTATTTTATATTACTAAAATTGTGCTATATGATAAAAAGGGATTCCATTTTTTGTATTTGGGACTCGCTGAAAGGAAATAATACAGAAAAGATTCGAGATGTATATTCGAGATGGTGCATCATCCTATAGTGTATTATTCTGTAAATGTATAAGATATGAAAATGCGTAGCAAGAAACAATGCGATAAGTAATGTTGATTGCTTACTGCATTCTACCTTGTCTCTCAGCATCTTCATCTCATATGCATTACATTTCATTTTAAAATATTTAATAATAGTATTTTATAATTCAAACAGTATAATTAAAATTGTAAGAGATAAGTATTCAATTTTATAGTTTATTATTTTATTATTTTAATATCTTCTTTTATTTACAGGATATAAAAATGGTTTCTTTTATATACAAGATATGAAAATAGTTGCGTAACAAGAAACAATGCGGTAAGTAATGTTGTTTACTGCATCCTATCTTATCTCTCAGCATTTTCATCCTGTATGTATTATATTTCATTTCGTTTAATAATAGTACTTTATGTTATAGTTATGTGCACTATTTGGTTTGGAATCGCTGAAAGAAGATAACACAGAAAAGATTCGAGATGGTGTATCATCTTTCTCAAAGATTGCCCATTGCAAATGCAAGTTTAGTTTTTTAGGATGATACCCCAGACAGCACACGATATCCTATGGATATCCGTTTTATGTCCATATCATGTCGGGATGTCCATGGACTTTTAAAAGACATTCATAGGATGTATGTTTATGGACATGTCTGGAATATTCCAAAATGAACACGTTTGTATATCCATATGATATCCAAACCAGATAATCTAAATAAAATCTAAATAAATATGTATAACATACATATACATATATAATTATTCTTAATTGCATATTAATGTTTATTTTAATTATAAAGTATATAATATATATGCTTGTTTTATGTATATTATAAAATATATATAATATATGCAAGTTGTCTCTCGAATTAAAAGATTGACGACATTTGTGGGTACAGTAAATCAAATTAAGAAAGCCATATCTAATACTATTTCGCAATTATTATAATAATATTATAATATATTGAGATATTAATTTTACAAAATTGGCTAATACGCGTATCGCAGGGTAATGAAAATAGGTGAAAATTGGCCACGTTCAGCAGACTCAACAGTTATAGATTTTCCGTTGAATCTCGGCTGTTGATTTGTTGGTTCCAAAAGAAAGAGCCAATCACGTTCGATCGCTACTGAGCGCTTTATTCTGCTGAACGCAGCCATTATCGACAGGGAGTTCACGATGTTTACGTGCCGCGTATGTGCCGCATGCTGCTTCTCTTTGCTTCTGCCCGTGCAATAATACATGTAAAGGTAAATATTTTTACATTATTTATATAGATATAATGCAAAATTTGATACTATTATACGTTGTTTATTCTTGTGGAACTTTTTAAATTAATTTTTTTCATATAAGAAAAGTATAAATATTTATACATATACATTCGATAAATATTATAACCTTCAAATTACAATATTATTCGTGTAATCTAAGTTTTAATCTTGCAATATGATAAGAATAAGACGATCGCTGAAACGAAAAAGTAGATACAAAAAAGCAACTGCAAAAGCAAATTTATCTATTGCTGTAAGTAATTTGTTTGAAGAAAATTCTGTTGCCATTAATTCAATTAAGACAGCAAATTCAGTTTTAAATTCTGTAGCAACTTCCTCTAGTAATTGTAATAATAATGCACATAGTGTAAAATATAATTCATCTATTATTAATGAGAACGAATCTTCAAGTACATCTGACACTGAATTTAATGAAACTATTTCAAATAATTCAGTTTCAAATTTGTCTATAAGTTCTGAAGAAAATAGTAATCGAAACAGCAATGTTATAAAGTCACAATCTAACCCTGGTAGAAATGTAACAAATATAAATAGAATGTAATATAAAAAATAGAAATATAAATTAGAAAAAACATAGATTAATTAAAATATCTAAAATTTAGGTAAGAAATGGGAATTTACTATAATTAATTAAGAAATGTAATTTAAGTACAATTAAAATGTCTCAGAAATATCTAATAATCTTGGGTACTATTTGCTAAAAGTCATAGGTATTTAATTTTTACAATGAATAACTAAAATATTTAAAAAATATTTAATAATATTGGATTTCGTTTACTAAAAATCATAGCCATTTAATATGTAATACTGAGTCTAAATTAAAACTCGATTCAAATTAAAAATTTAACCTTACATTTATACACGTGCAATTTCAGTGATTGTTTTTGTTTAAACATTCTTTTACTCGCCATGAACGTTAGTACAAATCGTGTACACAAACACAGAAATAAAGTAAAGTTTATAAAGAATGTAATAAAAAATTTGGAAAATTTGGAATGTGTTGATGTACTACATATACAACATCAAGAATCTCCAAATCAAAATGAAAATTATGAAGATAGTCATAATGATAATGATAATAATAGTGATAGAATAAATAATGATAATAATAGTGATCATGATAATGGTAATGTTAGTGATAGTGATAGTTATAATGAAAATGATTCAAATGAATATGCTGAAGATGAAAATAGACAAAATGACATAAATATATATGATGAAATTCATGAATTGAAAGTTTGGGCAGTTACCTTTAAAATTCCTCATGCACAATTAGATGAATTGCTTAAAATTTTAAGAAAGAGATTAATCCCTAACTTACCTGCCAGCTCCAAAACCTTTCTTCATACCAATGATGCTCAGTATTTAGTGGAAACAATGACTGGAGCAAACAACTCTTTAGGAGAATTTGCATACATTGGAATAGAAAAAGGTTTAAGAGCTTGTATTAATATTAATTTGCATAAAAACATTTTACAATTAGACATCAATGTAGATGGTGTACAATTAAAAAAAAATAGCCCAAAGGGTGCTTGGACAATTTTGGGTAGAGTTGTAAGTGAGTGTCCTTCCAATGTATATAAACCATTTTGTATAGCAATATATTATGGTAGAGGTAAACCAAAAGACATAAACAACTTCTTTGATAATTTTATAGTTGAATGCAATACATTATTATTTCAAGGTGTAAGCATAGATTCAAAGCAATTTCAATTTAAAATACGCAGTTTTATTTGTGACACTCCAGCCAGAGCTTTTCTAAAACAAATTAAAGGACACACTAGTTTTAATGGCTGTGAAAGATGTGACACTATAGCTAGTAAATTTAAAAACACTACAGTTTACCTTTGTACTGGAAAAAAAAGGGATGATATGAGTTTTAGAAGATTTGAAGACGTTAATCATCATGTAGGTGTTTCACCATTGATAGCTATTCAACCCCCTATAGATATGGTGAAATCTTTTGTCATTGATGCAATGCATCTTTTATACCTAGGAGTTATGCTGCGTTTGTTACAAAATTGGATGAAAGGAGAGTTCAATGTTAAACTAAGTGCATGTCAAAGAATTGAATTGAACAGACGTACAAAAGTGTTAGTAACTGATATTCCAAATGAATTTAAAAGAAAAATAAGACCAATTGAAGACTATGAAGATTACAAGGCTGTTGATTTCAGATTTTTTTTGCTATATTGTGGCCCAATAATTCTAAAAAAAATTCTAAAAAAAGAATTATATGATCATTTCATAACATTACATGTAGCTTGTAGAATGCTATCTTGTAATCAAGCTTTACAATATGTTACAATAGCAGAAGACTATTTAAAGGATTTCGTACAAAAATCAAAAAATTTATATGGTAAACAGTTTGTATCTTTAAATGTGCACAATCTTATCCATATTCCTGATGATGTTCGCAATTTTAATAACAATTTAAATGATTTATCTGCTTTCCCTTTTGAAAATGAACAAAGTGAAATCAAAAAGCTTGTTTTATCACCACACAGAACAGTCGCTCAGTACTGCAGAAGAATTCATGAGCAACATCAAACTTTAAATACAAAAGTAAAAGTTTCTCCGCAACTTCAAATCATCAAAAGAAGTTTTAATCAAGAAATTTTGAAATTAATGTGGAAACAGCAATATTTTTCAGTTACAGCACCAAATAATATGGCTTTATTAGATGATGGATCTATTGTTAGAATTAAAACATTATTTTTTAAGAACAATTCAATTCAAGCACAAGTTTTTAAGTGCAAAGTGAAAAAGGATTTATATAAAACTCCGTGCCCCTCTTCTCTTTTGGATATATATGAAATTGAAGATGATCTCTCACATTACATAACAATAAATTTACAAAAAATCAAGACAAAATTAGTTAAGATAAATATTAATTTTTCAGAGAATGATCAAATCAGACACTTCGTTTTACCGTTACTTCATTAATTTAAATTTTTTTATAAAATTTTAATTGTTTATTTTTACTATTTTGTTAAACGCTTTACATTTATGTAGTTTTCAATAAGCATTTTATTTTTCATGTACAATATTTATTTTTCCTTGAAGTTAGAGTTAGGTTAAGGTAGCAGACGAAAGTACGTAGCAGAGGAATAGTAGATTCGTGAAAGTGCATTTACATCAGTGTTATTATAACTATAACGACTTTGAGAACACTCCTTTAAGAGGCATGTTGCAAGTTGCAACCTGACAACCGGCATCGATCAAAACATACGTAGATCATTTCTTCTAGATTTTTCCGTCGCAACAACAAAACCCTTTGTTACAAGTATAAACTTGATTTTAAAACGGCTGTTTTATTCGTCTTTTTATGAATTTAATACTCAGGTAAGTTATAAAATTATTTTATTGAAGTTAATTCACCGATATATAAAGATGAGCGAAAGCGATTAACTTCTTTGTTATTTTCATAAATTTTGAGGTTAATTTTGTAATTTTTTATTATTTTAATATAAATAAAATAACTTAATTTTATTAGTGTCATATAAAATTTATAATTTTAGAAAACTATGAGTGAGCAGGGTTTAAAAAATATTTATCCCTATCACTTGGTTCAGTTTGTGAATCGAGGTCGGGCGTCAAAAGTTAAAAAAATAGACATTGTTTGTACTAAGTGGATAAAATATGAAAGGACAAAAGGAAACAAATATTGTACGGTTCAATATCCACCACCACCTTATGATGATGAGTCATTGGCAGTCTATAACGAGTCATTGAGTGTATTGTGTGACGCACCAACTCATTGGGAAAATTACACTATAAAAATTTGTGGTAGAGCAAGTTAGTACAATGAAATATTCTTTTGAAAAAAAAAGTTTCAATAATTTTTTACTTATCAAAACAACTTTTTATTAGAAACTTTAGAAGAAGCTATGAATAAGTTGCCAAGGTTAAATGAAAATGCGTCTTGTCTGACTATGGAATCTGATGATGATGCTTCCGAGGCTGAAATGAAGGCAGTAGAAGATATCAGACGCCGACAACTTCTGTCATCAGCTAGTAATATACAAACTTATTTTGCAAAGGAACCAGCAAAGTCTACGAGTAAGTAAAATGTAAACATGTGTAATAACACATATTATTTAAACATATCCTTCTTATTACATATTATTAAAAAAATTTACGGCTCTTTCTTCTTTAAAAGAAATCACACAAGTCATCAAAGAAACTTCCAAAACTAAGCGTAAGTCTGGAAGTAAAACAGAACATGAGAAAGAAAACATTGAATCACCTACATCTCCACTCAACAATACTGAGCCTTCACTTAATCCTAGTTATGAAAACATAAATGAGCCAACATCATCTAAATCATCTGACATTGGAATATCATTTCGAAATGATGTTGAAACTTCATCATTGAATTCAAATGGCAAAGTCACTCTTTTAAAAGATATACCAGTCATACATTTGGGTATGTAAATATATTCTCACACAAATACATTTTATATAGAAATACAAATACATAATTTTGTTTTACGTCGTTTAACATTGCTATTTACATTTTAGATTCAGTGGTTAACTCTCAGCAACAAATGACCGAAATAAATCAAAACATAAAAATTATTATGAATGATATCCAATTCATAAAATCTTTTTTAAATAAAATGAGTGAATCATCATCCACTACATTTATTGGATCAGTATCTCAAATGAATGAAAAGTATGGATTTCATATTCCTTTTAATATTGATGCTGAGTTTGTCGCTTTCGACGAAAAATTAAAAAATAATGATGCTTTAAAAGAAGACTTGTGTACAATCCTTCAAACTGGACTTGATCCTACTTTTGTTATTTCAAAAAGTATAGTGACTATGTTTAAAATGTTTCTAAGTAAAGAGGTTGCAATGATATATACAGCTCAAAGAATTTCAAAAGATAAGACAAAAATCATGAAAACAACTAATTTCTTCGAATGTGTCAAAAGTAAGATTATGTATATTTTTTATGAAATTTTAACTATAAGATAAATCATATATTTTTTCTGTAATTGTGATTAAAATTTTTTTATTTTATAGGTGTAATTACTCGACACAGAGAAGTAATGAAATTAGTTACTACCGATAAGGAACTGCACTCAGCGTTAGATACAGTTCTCACAAATGCTGGTTCATGGTATAAATCTAACTCAAGTAAGACTAGTAAAAGAAACATAATTACTGATGGACTTGTGTCACCACCTGTCAAACGAAAAAAAAATGAATTAAATAATACGGATAAAGAATTAAAGAAACTTCTTCAAGATACACCTCTGCATGAAGAATTAGATGATGCTATTGCTCCAGATATTAATTTATCTGACACAGAGTTTGATGAAAACTATTATTACAATAATTTTTAATATTAAATATTTAAATTTAATAATGTTTATAAATTTTAAATATTAATTATTTGTAGATTGATTGTAATCATTATTATTAAAAATAATAAACTAAGATAAAAATAAATTAATAAATAATCATTATTGCTTATAAATCCATTTCTGCAGCATTTTTTTTATTTGCATTTTTATGACCCATAAAATGGTCATTTAATTTATTAATAAATTTGTATTTCTTTGAATTTAAAATTTTTCCATAAAAATTATAAATTTTTTATATATTTCTTAGACATTACTGTTTGCTTGAAAAATACAATTTCTATTTAATATAAAAGAAATAGCTAAATAATATACATTAATTAGCTATTTATTTGATTTCCATTAAATGGGCGATTATGATGGAAAAAATCGTTTCATTAATGTATATATCTGGCATAAGAGAAATTTCAAGTTTTTAGCTAATTCCTAAAACTATTATCCATTTTTTAGCTATTAAATTGCTGCGATTTCTACCAGGGAAGGAAGATATTGTTATAAGACTCAAAGAATGGGCAATGAAACACAACATTACACATTTAGCGTTGAAAGACTTATTAATAACTTTAAGGCCAGATTATCCTGAGCTTCCCTTTGACGTTAGAACCTTATTGAGAACTCCAAGAAAAATCACTATAAAAGATGTAGAGCCTGGCATATATTATCATTTTGGATTGCAACAGTGCATAGAAAATTTCTTATTAAAAACTCATAATAATTTAACTTCAAATTGTATAGAAGTTTTAATCAACATTGATGGTTTACCGATTGCTAAGAGTTCTAATAGTCAGCTTTATCCTATATTATGTTGTATATTTACCACTTGTAATGTTGATATTGTTGGAATTTATCATGGACATGAAAAACCAAAGGATGCAAATGTATTTTTAAAAGATTTAGTAGATGATATAAATAATTTAATATCTAATGGTATATATTATGATACAAAAGTATATTTAATAAAATTAAAAGCATTTATTTGTGATGCACCTGCAAAATCATTTATCACTTATACTAAAGGTCATTCAGGATATTATTCATGTACAAAATGCTATGAACGAGGAACATATATTAATGATCGTATTAGTTTTCCCAATATTAATAACTTGATTTTACGTCGTGACAAAGAATTTAGATCTAAGCATCAAGAAAATCATCATACAGGTACTACAGTATTGGAATCTATTTTAAATATTGACATGATACGCGATTTTCCATTAGATTATATGCATCTAATTTGTTTGGGAGTCGTTAAAAAATTGCTTATGTTTTGGATCCATGGTAAACCATCAACAAAGTTATCACACTATCAAACATCTAATATTTCTAAGTCATTACTTAATCTAGCACCTAATGTAACGACAGAATTTAATCGTAAACCTCGTGATCTCAATGAAGTCAAACGATGGAAAGCAACAGAATTTCGACAGTTTCTTTTATACACAGGTCCTGTAGTTCTTAAATCTATTATAAATCATGATAGATATATTAATTTTTTATCTTTGCACATAGCCACATCTATTTTATGCTGTCCAAATTATAAAAAGTATATAGATTACGCTAGATCTCTAATGCAATATTTTGTAAAGACGTTTATAATTTTATATGGCAAGGATCAAGTCTCTCATAATGTACACAACTTGTTGCACATTTGTGATGATGTTGAAACATTCGGAACATTAGATCAGTTTAGTGCATTTGTATTTGAAAATTATTTACAGTCAATAAAAAAATTAATAAGGAAACCTGAAAAACCGTTACAGCAAATAGTTCGGCGTAAATATGAAATAGACAATAGTGTTCCATTGGATAAAGATAAATTGCATTATTTGCCAACTTTAAAGAAACAACATAACGCAGGACCAATAATCAATAATATATCTTTTCTTGCACAATATAAGGAAATTGTTTTAAGTAAATTTACATTAAGAATAACCGAACCGGATAATTACTGTTGCACAGTCAATAATAAAATAATAAATATAAAAAATATATTATCTACTACTGACGGCATATTATTAATTGGCCAAGAATTTTTAGTACTTGAAGATTTTTACACAAAACCCTGTAAATCTTCATCTCTAGGTATATATACTGTTGAGAATTTAGGACAATTCACAGTATGGAGACTCGATCAAATACATAATAAATGTATGAAATTACAGTTCAAAGATAAAAATGTAATATTTCCATTATTACATTCAAAATTAGAAGAGGAATAATTTCTATTTTAACATATATAATGTAAATAATATATATAATCAATTATTTTTTTCAACGATTCTTAGACTAATCTTTTCAATAGAATAATTTGCTTTTCAGTTGTTCTTTTAATACGTATATACTACTTCTTTAAATGAAAATTTATTTTTTTGTTTATTATTTTATTGATTTGATAAATTTCATATGTTTGACATAATCATATAATATAAGAATATTAATATGAGCAAATTAATAAGAAGAGTACTTTTATTTTTACTTTTATTGTAATACAATTAACTACTTTTATTCTAATTATTTTATTCTTATACAATTTGTATTTTATTTATCTATATATATATATATATGCGAAAATATTTATGAGGAAATGGAGAAAACGTGGACGGTCGTACGATTTGAAGATGAAGATACAGTGGAAGCAGTGCCAACAAATTGGATTTTTAACAATAAATGTTATTGGCCCCCCTATACCAAGGACAAACTTTTAAAAGTTATTAAAGAAAATGTAAACTTTGAGTCTTCGTGGGCAAATTATCAAGTATACGTCTTTAAAAACAGTACCTCTGGTAAGAAGCAAAATATATTATATCTTTAGTGTATAATAGATATATATGTGTTATAATTACATACAATATTTAACAGCTTTTAATAAACACTTATAATTTATTATGTTTTAGAAAGTTATCAAGCTTGCAGATTAAAAGCCAGAAAGGCAGAAGATGTATCAGATTTAAATTCTGATAATAACAAAAGAAGAAGAATAAAAAACCGTTTTTATGACAGTGATTCTAGCTCGAAATCGGATGACGTTAAATCAGAACATACAAAGTTACCATCTCCACCAAGTATGATTAGTCATTTCATTTATTGCTTCATGTATGAATTTTTTAGTACAAGAAATACTCAAAAATCAATTTTTGGATGATACTTTTGCATCAATCGGTTATTTCATACGTTATTAAAAAACTATGACTTTTTTGAAGTATTAAAATATAATTATATTTCATTTTTTAGATTTAGAAGAATATTTTGACACACATACAGAAATTTCAGCGCCAGCAAGTAAATTTTTATTTATTCAATATGACATAATAAATAAAAAATTATATATTGTTATATTTATATTCGTTTATCTTTCAGACAAGAACTCTACAACCGACAAAGAAAACACATATTGTAGAAAGAATGATACACAAAAAAGTAATTTCCATAAATATTTCATTTACTAATTATTTGCAATTGTTTACATATATTATATCAAACCTAATTGGAGATTTGCGTTTCTTATTTTAATATCTTTCATATTTTAGATATAAGAAGTAATGACAATTTAAATAATGCATGTGGAAAAATTATTTTAAAAGAAAAGTATTCTAATAAACAAAACCATACACTAGACAAGTTCTTATTTATTCTATATATCATTTCTATAATAAGCTAAATATTATATTAATTTATTAATCTTTCAGCTCAAAAGTCTACAACTAGAAAAGAGAACACATATTTCGAAAAGAGGTATGACTCTTTAAATAATGACGTATCTGGGACATCATCTACAAGTATAGATATTTCTAACATACAACGAACATATTTAAAAAAAGGTACTTTTATGCATATGTAATAATGTTTGCTTAGTTAATAAATGTATAGAATGTGTGGTATTGATATAATCAGGAAATATATATATATATATATATATATATATATGTACATATATGTCCTGCTATATATATTAATAATTTTATTTTTTAATTTCCAATTAAAGTTAGTGATACATGCATGCAATTTTTATTGTAGTTATTTTTATCTGTATAGAATGTACTACTAATGTTACTTTTTTAATCATATTATATTCTTTATGATGTATGAATATATTATTAATTATCAAACACGTGTTATTTAATATGTTAATAAGTCATTTTATATGGACAGATGTGAACATGCATAGAAATAATACAAGTTCTAGCACAACTGCAGATAAGAATGAGACTGATAATAATACACAAATTTGTACATGCTGCCCCACACATAAAAATAATGGTACGTGTTTTAATCTTAATTAAGCAACTACATTTTAATTAATTGCTTTTATATTTGAAGAAGGTTCATTTATTATATATAAATTGTTTATTAAAACTTTTTTATTTTCTTTTTTCAGATGAAAAATTTCGGAGAGTATTTAAAGAAATATTTTTGGTGAGAGAAATGATGAAGGAATGCTATGAAGAATTAAAAGTTACAGTTTTACAACAAGGAAATGTAAACATAACAGATAAAAATGAGCCTACATTTTTAAATAAATTTTACGAAGTATAGAAGAATTGGAAGAAGTGGAACAATATCTCCAAGACCGAAATTATTTTCAATCCACTGTACGTTCTCTGTATTTTTCTTTATTACTAATTTGCTTTTATGTTTCCATTGTCAATTTTTATTACATTAATTAAATATTACTTACATATTTTTTAGGTAACAGAACTTTCCAAAATAGGAGGCACTACTCCATATGATTTCGTAAAACGATGTTTGTCACTTCTCCTTACAAATAGATGTGCTGAAAAATACAGCTGGTACGGAGCCAAAAAAAAGGAAATTTTTGGAAAGCTACATTTAGCAAATGTGTTGCTAGGTAAATCATTATCGTTTAAATGTCTGAAATCTAAATGTAAAGCGCTAAGATACAAGTTGATCAAGTCACAATATAGTCAGTTTTAAGAAATAATAATGTTAAAAAAGTATACTACTGGTAGAAAAAATATACATATAATTAATTCCAGATTCAGACCCACAAATTTTAAATGATAGTAGGAAGTTGGAGATCAGAGGTCATGCAGGTTCTAGTTGCAATGAAAATCTCTTGTAAATGAGTTAAACTTTATTTGACGTTTCGGTCTTCTATATAGAAGATTTTCATTGCAACTAGAACCTGCATGACCTCTGATCTCCAACTTCCTACTATAATTTCTTTATATAAATTTTTTTTCTATTTATTTAGAAAGTGCTCAACTATGTAAAGCAGCGTCAAATCGAAAAGAAGTTGAGGAAGCCGTTAAAGCGTGGTTGAGACGTGCAAAAGAAAGGGCGGTGAAGGAAGACAAGTAAAATAATATGTTATACCAAAAAATATTATTAAAAGTTTATTAAGTATTAGTTATTTTAGTCAAAAAGGCATAAGTTTATGTCGTAAAATCAAATATCAATTCGCAAATTTATTTTAAGATTTTTCTGTTATAATTTCCGTTCAGTTTCTGGTAACATAAAATAATAAATGTTATATATATATTTTGATTTATTTAATAATAAGCATTATTTTCTTTTAAAGATATAAAATCAAAGTTTAAAGTTTCTGTTTCCTTAAAGATATGTATACCACAAAATATACATATAAGGCTGTTAAATTATATATTTTATATATATATATAATACCGTTAAAATTAAAGTATATATATTATGTAATATAATTTTATGTAAACATATATTTTATAATTAAAGGAAATATAAATATATATACATATATATATATATACGCATATATTTTATTTTTTAATGTAATAAATTAAAATTTTGAGAGTATATAACCCTTTTTTATATTTATTTCACATCCATATGAAGTCCGTTATGTATATCCGGTATTATCAATTTATGTCCATTCGACATCCATCGGATATCTTCTGGACATGTCAGGGATTAAACTACGTCCTCCAATTTCATATTTGGATATACCATGGATATCCATAATAAATCCACGGGACATAAAACGGATATTTTATGGATATCTTCAATATCCTTGAAGGATGTTTATAGGATATTTTTCGGATATCCGTGTGCTGTCTGGGACACCATCTCGAATCTTTTCTGTTATCTTCTTTCAGCGATTCCAAACCTAATAGTGTACATAACTATAACATAAAGTTCTATTAATAAACGAAATGAAATGTAATACATACAGGATGAAAATGCTGAGAGACAAGATAGGATGCAGTAACCAATCAACATTACTTATTGCATTATTTCTTGCTACACAACTATTTTCATATTTTGTATATAAAAGAAACCATTTTTCCTATAAATAAAAGAAGATTAAAATAATAAATTATAAAATTGAACACTTCTTTGCTTACCTCACAATTTTAATTATACTTTTTGAATTATAAAATACTCTTATTAAATATTTTAAAATAAAATGTAATGCATACGAGATGAAGATGCTGAAAGACAAGATAGAGAATGCAGTAAGTAATCCACATTACTCAGAATAACTTTGAGAAAGCTGCCACCATATATATATTAGACAATATCGATAACGTATTACCACATATGATATACATAATAACAAAAAACAATGCGGTAAGTAATGTTGATTGTTTACTGCATTCTATCTTGTTTCTCAACATTTTCACCCTGTATGCATTATATTTCATTTTGATTTTAAAATATTTAATAATAGTATTTTATATTATTAAAATTGTGCTATATGATAAGAATAATTTCTATTTTTTGTAGTTTGGAATCGCTGAAAGGAAATAATACAGAAAAGATTCGAGATGTATATTCGAGATGGTGTATCATCCTATAAATAAATAGGATATAAAAAGAGTGGCGTAGCAAGAAACAATGCGATAAGTAATGTTGATTGCTTACTGCATTCTACCTTGTCTCTCAGCATCTTCATCCCGTATGCATTACATTTCATTTTAAAATATTTAATAATAGTATTTTATAATTCAAAAAGTATAATTAAAATTGTGAGGTAAGCCAAGAAATATTCAATTTTATAGTTTATTATTTCATTATTTTAATATCTTCTTTTATTTACAGGATATAAAAATGGTTTCTTTTATATACAATATATGAAAATAGTTGCGTAGCAAGAAACAATGCGGTAAGTAATGTTGATTGCTTATTGCATCCTATCTTGTCTCTCAGCATCTTCATCCTGTATGTATTACATTTCATTTCGTTTAATAATAGTACTTTATGTTATAGTTATGTGCACTATTTGATTTGGAATCGCTGAAAAAAGATAACACAGAAAAGATTCGAGATGGTGTATCATCTTTCTCAAAGATGGCCCATTGCAAATGCAAGTTTGGCTTTTTAGGATGATATACCATCTTGAATCTTTTCTGTGTTCTCTTCTTTCAGCGATTCCAAACCAAATAGTGCACATAACTATAACATAAAGTACTATTATTAAACTAAATGAAATGTAATGCATACAGGCTGAAAATGCTGAGAGACAAGATGCATTAAGCAATCAACATTACTTACCACATTGTTTCTTGTTACGCAACTATTTTCATATCTTGTATATAAAAGAAACCATTTTTATGTCCTGTAAATAAAAGAAGATATTAAAATAATAAAATAATAAACTATAAAATTGAATACTTCTTTGCTTACTTCACAATTTTAATTATACTTTTTGAATTATAAAATACTATTATTAAATATTTTAAAATGAAATGTAATGCATACGAGATGAAGATGCTGAGAGACAAGATAGAATGCAGTAAGCAATCAACATTACTTATCGCATTGTTTCTTGCTGCACAACCATTTTCATATCCTATATATTTATAGAATGATACACCATCTCGAATATACATCTCGAATCTTTTCTGTATTATTCCCTTTCAACGATTCCAAATTATAAAAAATAGAAATCATTCTTATCATATAACACAATTTTAGTAATATAAAATACTATTATTAAATATTTTAAAATCAAAATGAAACATAATGCATACAGGGTAAAAATGCTGAGACACAAGATTGAATGCAGTAAACAATCAACATTACTTACAGCATTGTTTCTTGTTATTATGTAATATCATATGTAGTAATACGTTATCAATATTCCCTAATATATATATACTGGCAGCTTTCTCAAAGTTATCCTGATCTCTCTCAAAGATGGCCCATTACAAATGCAAGTTTGATTTTTTAGGATGATACACCATCTCGAATCTTTTCTGTGTTATCTTCTTTCAGTGATTCCAAACCAAAGAAGGCACATAACTATAACATAAAATATTATTATTAAACGAAATGAAATATAATACATACTGGATGAAAATGCTGAGAGACAAGATAGGCTGCAGCAAGCAATCAACATTACTTACCACATTATTTCTTGCTATGCAACTGTTTTCATATCTTGTATATAAAAGAAACCATTTTTATATTCTGTAAATAAAAAAAAATTAAAATAATAAAATAATAAACTATAAAATTAAATATTTCTTTGCTTACCTCATTTCTTAAGTCGCTATTTTTCACTATCGTCGCCGCTAATAACTTGATGAAACGGAAAAGTTCAAGAAGAGCAATGTCATTTATAAGATTCAATGTAAAAACTGTGATGCATCTTATGTTGGACAAACCAAAAGACAACTTTCGACAAAAACAAAAGAACATAGATACAATGTAAGACTTGACTCATCAAAGCATTCGGTAGTAGTTACTGAACACATGTTAAAATTTAACCATTCGTTTGACTGAAAGGATGTTAGAATTTTGCATACTGTATACTTCATCTAGATTAACATCTATTAAGACATTCTGATAAGAAAGATCATTTAATGAGACTAAGAAGAGCAAGAACAGGTATTGTTAATAAATCAAATATTCTTAATTTTATATAGTAGAAATTACTTCAATTATTAAAAACGTTTAATATCTGAAATGATCCATATCAAATCGCAGAAAGTAAGCATTAATTTACAAAAAGATTCCGAACAACTGAACGAGGCTTACTTAGAAATTATTTCAAAACTTGCTAAACAATAGTATTAAAAAGATCTATAACTTTATCACTTTTAAATATACAGATGATAATACATTATCGGTTGGTGCTTTCACCTTCTTAATCTTATGTTATTATGTCTGTTATTGCTGACCGTCTTTTTGATCTTTATCTCAGTTCATCTAGATTAACATCTATTAAGACATTCTGATAAGAAAGATCATTTAATGAGACTAAGAAGAGCAAGAACAGGTATTGTTAATAAATCAAATATTCTTAATTTTATATAGAAATTACTTCAATTACTAAAAATAACTATTATGAATAACTTATGATTTTCATCAAACTCTGCATAATGCAATTCTTGCTTCTCTCTCCTCTCATTATGTATAAACAAAACATTCTCGTACCTCTTCTTCTTCTTCTTCTTTCACTTCTTCCTTTTCCTTCTTTTACTCCTCTTCTTCTTTTCTTCTCTCTCCTCTTCTTTCTTCTGTGTTGCACTGAACTGTCACTTGTAATTTTCGCTTTCATGCAATTTTCACTTGCACGCAATTTACAAAACTAAACGTTATTAAGGCTGCGTTCCAATATTTACCGCCAGTACTGAAAATCTATAGTGTATGTAACGCAAACTATAGATTTTCAGTACTAGCAGTGAATATCGGAACGCAGCATAATTAAAAACTATAGGATTGCCAACTAAATAAGTTTGGTTTTCACCACAATTACTTAGTTGCCAATCCAATTTTATCTCATATGGTAATATCATTAAGTACAAATTTACATGATAATAATAGGTATGTAAAGGCTTAGGGTGCAGTCACATGGTGCGTGATGCGTCATGCGGGATAGAGCGTCCGTCATAGAAGCAGCCAATCACACACTCAACTCGTACGGGATGCGTTAAGCGGAATAGCTCTGATTGGCTGTTTCTATGACGAACGCTCTATCCCGTATGTCGCATCACGGACTATGTGACTGCCTTAAATACATGAGTCAAAGAGCTTGTTACGTCCAAGATGGCGCTGAGAACCGCGGGATAATTGACTTAAAACTCGATCAATCGGATTACTATCATCCGTATCATCGATTTGCAAAAGGAAGCAAAACCAGTAACCGAGCGGAAATTACGGCGTTCACTCCACGTATTAGAATCCAGAAGTTATGTGATTTTATAATATTATAATGGATAGTACTAACCATGACCCGGCGGTCGTGAGGTATAAACGTGCGAGGAAAGGAAATATATGTATGTATTTATAGTAATGATAAAAATAATTCAATTTAGTTTAGAGGAATAGTAACCATTAACAGGGAATTACATACCGAATTTCGATAAAGGTGGCAAAATAAAATAAGGTATTCAAATAATGGCAGAGACAGAAAGAATTCCTGGTAATGAAAGCTACGATGAATTATTATATGGAAACGGGGGGGAAATAATACAATGAACATATAGCATGATAATTAACCTGGTTGTTATTAATAATGGTTAACGACATCCGTGGATGAATATAACGTATAAGTGTGATAAAATAACAATAATGTATATGAAACGTAATATATGGATAAACTAAACGGTATACGAATGGGGGTTAATATATAAAAGATATAATATAATGCAAAAGCGAAGATAACCGAATAATGACCAATAGTAACACACTAATATAAAGATAAACCAGAGTGTAATCAGATTTATAATTATCATATAATAGAATTAATGATGTGAAAATACTAGTGTCGTGTTAGTTAAGTGAGTACAGTTAAGATTTACCTTAAGCTTGCGGGATTATTACAATTTGTTTGAAGTTTTATTCAGAATCAACACAAGCTTCCGTTTAGATACAATTTTCCATGTAGAATACAATAGTTTCCTTTATTTGTCGCTTCCAAGTAATTTAGGGCGTTAACAAGATACAGCGATACAGTGTTCGGATATTGGAAAAAGCCCTTTCCTTTTTGTGACTGAACTTGACGGGGATCTGACTGAGACTGACTGCTATTCGCTTTGTGACACTCTTTCGAGACAAAGCGGAGGGAGACATCAGAGTGGGGGTATCTAAGTGTACGCTTAATATTGGGGTGTTAAGAACAATTCCGTATCTTTTTCCCAAAGGATATGAAATTAATTATAATATTATTATTTATATGAATTGTCTTGGGAGGAAAAGGTTTTTCGTTAAAATGTTTTCTCAATTACCAAACAAGTACTCGCCTGAACGTTTGATGTATTACGCTGTATCTTATTTCTAAAATTTTGTTGTTAAGCGCACCTTACAATTAAGTTACTACTATCTAAAATGGGTTACGGTAATAAATTGAATATTATAAGTTTTTGTCCCACACGTTTGGAATCTCTAAGCAAAGTTTTCAAGGGGCCGTAGTTTATGTTATACATTCCTCTACCTCCCCTTAGAGATAAGCAGCTTCTGAGCTCCTTTGTCTCTTCTACTCGTTTGAAGAGAAGAAGGAGTTCGAAAAGAATAATTATTTTATGCCGTTAATATTCCCGTTATTTGTTTATTAGTAATCTCAGTGGAACATATATATATATATATACGTATACTATGAGTTCCCAAATGTGTGGGATTTTAGGTTTACTATCTACTTATAGCTATGTTATTTAGTCACGGGATTACGTAAGGTTTCATAATGTAGATATTTATACCTGCATGGATTGTGTATTTTCCTCATGTTTTGTCCGTGTAAAATTGTTATATAAAAAAAAAGGAAAAATCGTTAGTTTTGTGTTTGCGAGTAAAAATTACGTCAAGGACACATGTTATCAATTAAAGGTGTCATTATTAATATATAGTAACATTATCAATTTCCGTCCATGCAAATATAAATTTTAAGTAATTTTACATTTTAACTTATATTATTTATTTGAATTGGTGCAACTTATACCCAACGCATCCCCTTTTCTGTGTAAGTGGCGCCATCTATCGGTAGCTGTAAACGTCCGTCATACAAATTATTCGGCGGACGTTACAAGCTTTTCTAATTAGTGGACTTTCATTCGCTATCACTATTTCCTGTTTTTATTGCCTGTGTTTTTCATTGTGTTTAAGCCTTTATAAAACTTCGAACAGAGATAATATCGTTTCGAGATAATAAGAAAGATATAAATAAATTAACACTGAATGTTAATTTATATAATTTTAATATTAATAATATTTTGCCTTTGTTATTTGGTGATGCTAAACACACTGTGACCTTCCCTGTCAGAGAATTAAGAATCTTCTTTCTTTCTTTCTAGGCCGACGTCTGTTTCCTTCGTTTTTCCTCGGTCACTTCATATAAATATTTTTATATATTTCTTTAATTCTAACTTGTTTTAATTAGCACAATATAGTGGCTTCTAATAGCTAATTTTATTGCTACAAATCGATTGCGATTGGCTTGAAAATATGGAAAAAGAAATCTTGGATTGTCAGGTTTGAGTAGTTCTGAAAGGTAGGACCAAAAAAGAGAGTCGCTCTCAGCCAAACCCGGAGATACGAACGAGGACGCGGCAGTTATCATCTCAATTTTTTTTATTCTTTTTTATTTTTTTTTGTATATCCTTACAAAAATTAGTATGTATTTACTTTTCGAGTCGCTAATTACGACTGTGGCTGCGGTTGTGGCTGCACCTGTGCTTGTGATTGCGGTTGTAACGAAGACTGCATTTGTCGAAACAATTTTTCTAAATTTTTAATTTTTTGTCTCAATTGTGACGTTTCTGCTGCTTCCAAGCATATGTTGTCCATGCTTAAAGAAATAAAACATAAAAATATTAGTACAAATGTAACTTGATAGAGTTTTAAGATGCGAATAAACGACGTATGGTTTGGCAAACCTATCAACAAGTAAAAAAAAAGAAGTCGTAAACATATTGAAAAGAATAAAAATAGTCAAGCCATGCGTAGTTTAAGTTCGGCTTTAGACGTAGGGAAGAATACAAGCCTTAATACGGTAATATCATCCAAAGACGCAGTAGCGACCGACCGCGTATCTTTTTTTTTCCGCGTGACGATATATGTTAGACTTCTACACTTCCCTATGTCTATCTACGATTTGCGTTTCTTTCATTATAGTAGTATAATTAAGAAACACGACAGTGTTTTGCGGCGTGTACGCACAAAGCGATGCGAAGTGACGAGCACGAGCGCCATATTTACGCCGCGCATTTAGTTCAATCGATTTATCTATAATAACGGCTGAACGGATGCGTTTCTGGATAGGCTTAATATATTAATGATATAATATTTACTTACTTGTCTTCGTGCGTGTCCATTGTTCACGTTTCTCAACTTCTGCGATCTGTGTCCTGTGGTCAAGAACAGTCTCGCGTCGAAAAATACATCACTGTACGCGCGAAGCGACAAGTCTTCTCCAAAAGAAAACGCGCAATAATCCACTTACAATTGTGTTTTGTTTTTTAGTCCATAGGTAACATTATTGCAAGATCGATAATGTTACCGATTAGGGCCGGTATTCATAGTTGAGTCTTAAATTTAGTTAAGATCGTCTTAAGTTTATCTTTAGATGCTGTATGAATCAGTTCATTGGCTACGGAATATTTGAAGATCAATTTAAGACGATCTTAATCATAAGACCCGACTTTAAATACTGACCTATTATAGTGGTTTTTGATATAGTTACTTTATCATTTATTACACACAAATTCACGTAATCGAAGTGCATTCCTAATGACCTTCTACGTTACGACCTTAAACTTCGACTTGTGTATCACTGCTACCAATCTTATCATGCTGCATTTTCAAGATGGCGGACGACGTTGAGGAAACGTAAGTAAATTCTAATATAAATAATTACTTTTATTAACAATATTTGTAATAATTAATTATTTATTTTCTTTTCTTTTCAGCTTTTCAAATCTCGACATGCAGGGCATGGAGGAGAACGCCCTCCTCAAACTAGAAAACATAGATTTGCAAAAGCAGTTGGCAGAGGCCAAGGCTGCCCTTGCTGTTGCCACTGCCGCTGCCACTGCCGCTGCCACTGCCGCTGCCCCTGCCGCTGTCACAGCCGCTGCCGGTTCGCAGCAGCCGCCACTTCCATCGCTGCCACCGCCGCCGCCTCCACCACCGCCTCCGCCGTTGTCGGCGGTTCCGCCCCCGCTCTTGTTTGAACAGCCCCCGCCGTTGTCATCGGGTCCGCCGCCGCCCCCACCGTCATCAGATCCGCCGCCGCCCCCGCCATCATCGGGGCCGGTAGCTCTGGCGTCGCTGCCACCGAACCGTAAGTCAAAACATTTAGCTCGAATATCCATAATGTAATACAATATTTTTAATATTCGTTATCTTTTACAGGTCCACCTCGATGGCAGCGATCCAAACGTAGTCGCGGCCGCACCCCCCCATTCCTCGTGGTGGACGAGGTCGTGGCCGCGGAGGAAAATTTAATTTTTATTTTTTCTAACTTCATATTCATATGTATATATATATATATATATATATTAAAAATTTATAAATTAATCATTCTAATCTTTTTGATCTTTCTGCCCTTTTCCATAACATCCGTAGCATATAAGAAAGAGAGAGAGAGAGATGAGAGAGTGAGAGAGAGAGAGAGAGAGAGAGAGAGAAAGTGAGAGAGTGAATGCATGATAAAGAAAGCTAGAGAGAAAATTTGTTCTTTCTGCCCTTTTCCATAACATCCGTAGCATATAAGAAAGAGAGAGAGAGAGAGAGTGAGAGAGAGAGAAAGTGAGAGAGTGAATGCATGATAAAGAAAGCTAGAGAGAAAATTTGTGTTGTGTAGAATGAGTGACAAGATTGAATGCAGTAAGCATTCAATATTACTTTCCACATTATTTGTCCAATCTACATTTGGATGTTAGAATAATCATCAAATTAGATGTTAAAATAATCGATCTTATTTGTAATATAGAACATATATATATATTTTTTACAAAATCACTTTCAGATTTGCATTCGCTTAAATTTTTAACTCAAAATAATTAAACAGACGATTAGAAATTATAAGAACGTTTATTTTTGTGGAATGATTAAATAACCAAGTAAAGATGTTCATCGCTTGGCAGTATGTACATCGTCAAATCCTTTGTGTAAATGTGCCACTTTAAGATGGAATCATTCCTCGGTTTCTTTTTATCTGGGCACCCATGCGCCGATTGTGATTGCCTTGTGAAGCCTTGTATACAGTTTTATGTGCGCGTGCGTGTATACTTACACGCAAACGTAATATTTGAGAGTTTAAAAAATTGACTAAAAATTGACATATGAAATGAAGTTGGGATTTTTCCAACTAGATATCGAATCTACCTTCATCCATGTCTTTTTAGACACAAATTCGATCAATGCGGATTTATCTCTCGGGCTCTTCTACTGCCGAAATACCCCATCATTTACACTAGAAAATAAAAATTTACAGAATACTAGAAAATAATTATATTAATGGCAAAATGATTATTAGTACAAATTATTAGTATAACGAACTTACTGATATATCGTAGGTAGAGCTGTAACCATAAATCTGCCACTAAAACCTGGAGAATCTGTTACATCTATCTTCTCAACATTTATATTTAAATCTTTCCTGGATAATGTAAACTCTTCCCAGACGTGTTCAAGTGTTTTACATGCAGGACACCATGGAAGATAACTAATAAATAATAAATGTTAAACTCTATTAAATTTGTATATGTGTATGTATATTCATTTTGAATTATTGGCATCTGTTTGTTATTTTAGTAATAATTTAGTAAAAATTAATTTGCATCATGTTGAATGAAAGATAAAAATGTATAAATGTGAGTTGTGAATATGTGAATCTAAAAAAAAACAGTAAGAAATTACATACAATTTCAAGAGCATTGTGAAATTAATTATGGACATGATTGACAATTACTTCTTTCTGGTTTGAATTCTTTATAGATACTTTAAAAACATCTTTACCAGTGACTAAGAATAAACAGATTCCAATTTTTCTGGACCTGTTTGGCAAAATTTATTGTATTTTGTAATGTATTTATTGTCAATTCAAACCAGAAAGAAATAATTGTCAATCATGTCCATAATTAATTTCACAATGCTCTTGAAATTGTATGTAATTTCATACTGTTCATTTATACATTTTTACCTTTCATTCAACATGATGCAGATTAATTTTTACTATTGCTTGTCATAATATAGAAATATATTCAAGACTTACTTGGTTCTCATCTCTAACATGTCCGTAAAGTTCTCTGTCATATTACTTTACTTTGCACTATCGTTGCCACTAATTATTAGGTGTACAACTTAATTCGGTCCGTTTTTTTTGCTTGAAAAACGTATTGAAAACGGACCGAACTAATAACTTGTAAGTTGTACACCTAATACTTTTCACTATCATTGCCACTAATAACCTATTCTTCTTCGCATATTTACTTTTCACTATCGTTGCCGCTAATAACCTAACTTTCGTTTATCGATGTCACTTACTACTACAATCGATTATCGATCACACTATACGATCGATCACACTTCCAGAGCATTACTAGCGCGATCTTGTGTCGAATGCCTCAACAGTACGTTTTTACGGTCGACGACGACGACGAAGACGAAGACGACGTTTCTTAAATGATATTTTTCACATTTGGACTTTGCGTCGTAATAGCTCGATTTATAGAGCATGTAGCCCAAAAATAAAAACACTTTTATTATATAATTCGACCCCGCTCTATCGATTGAGACTACTTAGAAGTCGATCCGTTGAGCGGATATATGAAAACCAGAAATATTGAGTGCTCTCAACTGACCGACTCGCGTAATAAGACACGGTAGTGTCTGTCTTGTGCTTGCGCGGACTTAGCACAAGACACTACCGTGTCTCTTGATTAGATAATCATTTAAATTTGTAAAAATTTAAATTCTTGAGGGTCTATTTTTGAACACGGCTTGACCTTTTCATTTATGATTTTTTGAGATATTATCATTCTCAACATTATCAGTTTGATCATCATTGTACTCTTCGAACAACTGAAGCTGTTTCATCAAAATCATGCGTCTCATTATTATCAATTATGAATTGTCTTTCATTAATATCTGCAAAATCATAAGAAAATACTTAAATTAATGCAAATTCTAAATATTTAAAAATAAAATTAGATTTTATTCTGTTGATACTGTTATATAAATAAGTTTTACAGTTATATCAATAAACTTTATAGAAAATTTTACATATTTAATAAATTCTTTTTCAACACTAAACTTTTAAGTAGTACGTTTAATAAGACGTTTAATGAAACATTAAATATAAAACTGATTCTTTTTTTCTATAATAGATAAAAGTAATTTGTCTTCTAAGTACAGTCTGTAAAGTAAGAGCGTGTACGGCATAAATGACAGTTGGCTTCAAATATCGTCCTAGTTTTTTTTTTGAGTCGATAGATGGAATCTTTGTCGTGAATGCTTTGTTACAAAAGATTCAGTTAGTGTTGAATTCTTATCTGAGAAACACGTTAACCGCCATGAGTGCCGCATACGCACTGCTATGAGGCTGTGTTCCTTTGTTCCCATCCAAAAAGACCAAAAATGTCATATATAGTGGCTGCTAAATACATAGGAAAGTCAAAATCGTTCGTCGCTAAGTGGGTTCAGCAATATAAGAAGACCAAAAATGTCGATGACTTGCCAGAACGTGGCTCGATAAGCAAAGAGAGAGAGGCAAAGAGTTTACATACAATTTAAAATGGCTCGAAAATGCTTAAAATTTATGAAAAGTATTTGTTGCCGACTGCTAAACGATGTTTCATAAAAAAAAACGAGGACTGGATCTTACAGGAATACAACGACCCAAAACACCGGAGCAAGCAGTCTGAAAGAGCAGTCTGGCATCGTCACACTTGATTGGCTATCACAATCGCCAGATGCAAATCCCATTGAAAATGTGTGGGCATATCTCAAGCACAAGCTTCGAGGAAAAAGAGTGCACTTTGAAACAGCTGACACGACAAATTCGTCTCATTTGGAGGTCTTTACCGAACGAATACGCAATCAACTTAGTGGAAAGTATGCCTCGGAGATGTCAGGCAATTATCAATGCCGGTGGTGACTGGACTCATTATTAATGGTATAGCATTTTTCTTTTCATGGAGTACAACAAATCCATGTACTTAAAAACCACTAAAAATAAATTTTTCTACACATTAACCTGTACACGCTCTTACTTTACAAACTGTACATACCATTAATAGAAATAATGCTGTATATTTAACGAGGTAATTAATGTATTTTCTGCATTTATTGATATATTTTCATCACATATATCACATACATTCTGATAAATGTCAGTCTTAACATTATCAGTTTTAACATTATCAGTCTTAACATTATCAGACTCAACATCATCAATCTTCTGATAATTATTGCTGTCTTTTGACAACTCATTTTGTTTGTCAAAACCATGAGTCTTATCAATTATTAATTGCCTTTCATTAATATCTGTAAAATTATCTAAAAATACTTAATATAGTGTAACATAAATTCTGATTATTCAAAGATAAAATTAGAATTCTAATTCTATTGATACAGATAATAAAATAATTAGTTTTATAGAAAATTTTACATATCCATAAAATTCTTTTTCAAACTAAGCTTTTAATAGTAATACGTTTAATAAGACGTTTAATGAAACAAAAATTAACCCTCCGGAGTTCTGGGTAAAATTTTCGAAACTAAATTTGTGTGTATCTCCGGAAAAAGTATTCTTATATTTTCTAAAATACTTAAAAAAGTATTGCATCGGGAGTAAAATAAACAACAGAATCATATTTTTGAGATTCTGGCAATGAGTTTGAAAAAAAAATACGTCTCAAAAGCTTGTTTTAACGCTGAGTAATAAGCGTTAGAAAATCGCACTTTACCCAGTGTAACTCCAATGCTATGTGGCATAAGTGTAACTCCGGAGGGTTAAATATAAAACTGGCATTCTTTTCTTTAGGTAAAAAAGTGAAAATTTGTTTCCTAAGTACGTACCATTAGTGCAAGTAGTGTGAACGTCATCCTCTTGTACAAAATATGTCAAATTTTCATCGCTGTCATGTACATTCAGCGGTGATGTAATCAATGCATATTCTATGTTCTTTGATGTATTCTCATCACATACATTACATGTATTCTGGGCAATATCAGTCTTAAAATTCTCAGTCTTAAATGAAGATTTAACTGAAGATAGATGAAGTAGATTATACTTTAAACGAAAAATATTTCATATTTTTGTTCGATTCTGTTATTAATCATAGTAAATTTAAATCTATACATATAAATATAAATACAGATAATTTCAAATTATATTAGCATTTGCTAATGCATTTTCTAATTGTTTGTACAATCGTTCACAATCAATAAGTTAATATCACAAATAATATTACAAAAAATAACTTAATCTTATAATTGCAAATATGTATTATAATATTTTGTAAATATTTGCAACAAACATAACAATAATATATAATTAAAACAAAAAATATAACATAAATATCATATGATAAATATAACAATAAATATCACAGAAGATTTTTAAATATTCGTCACGGCCATATCAAAAGTGAAATATAACACGCTTCTTGCATGCTATTTTTAAATAAAGGCACGTTTCTTGTGTATTTTAATAGATATATTTTAATAAAACAACAATAAACATTGCTTTAGTATATTTGTGAAATAAAGGATTAGACTTTCCCCTTGATAGTTAATAAATACTTGTAAAATAAAAGCCAAAATAAACTTACTAGTACTAGTCATGTAAGTTTTTTTTACGCAGTTTGAAAATCGTCTACACAAGTGAAAAATGTTTCTTTCAGATATATATTCCTTATTCCTTATTTCTTGGATTATTTTGCAAGTGCGTTAAAGTGATAGTGCTATTTAATTAAAATATTTTAAAGTAAAACGCGGGAATTTTTAGCGTGTCATTTTTCGTTTTTGATGAAGATAAAAGAAAAATGTCTCATAAAAGAAAACAAAATCAATAAACTCAGGAAATAAGACAATGATTGACGTGAAAATCAATAAATAATTATTAAATACAATATAAATAAATATTATCTATTACATGTCAATCTACAAAGTCGTGGTCGTATTTTTTCTATTTTTTTAAATTTTAGGTTCTTTATTTGTAAATATTTTTTTCGACTTTTGTATTGGTGATGAAGCAAGCTAAAACAATATCATTTACAATATGATATACACTGTGTACATATATATATTTATAACTGTAACGACGATCATTCTCTTTGCCAGTAGTATTTTTACAAATTCAAATGAAGGGAACTAGTTGACTAGTCAAACTGGCATATGATTGATAAGCTATGAGCCGACTTGGTTTGTCAGACTTTCACCGCAGTGATTAACCAATTTTTTGAAATCGAAATTCGATTTAAATTTTGGAGTTAATGAATCAAATCTCCACTTATAAGATGAAGAATTAGATTAAGAATTATTGCGAAAAATATTACCTCAGCCAGGATTCGAACCTGGAACTCCCCCATTCCGTGCGGGTGTCATACATGCCTCGGTGGTCGAATTGGTATGACACCTGCACGGAATGGGGGAGTTCCAGGTTCGAATCCTGGCTGAGGTAATATTTTTTGCAATAAATTTTTCATCTTATAAGTGGAGATTAGATTCATTAACTCCAAAATGTAAATCGAATTTCGATTTCAAAAATTGTTGAATCACTGCGGTGAAAGTCTAACAAACCAAGTCGACTCGTAGCTTACCAATCATATGCCAGTTTGACGTCAACTAGTTCCCTTCATTTGAATTTGTATATATTTATATATATATATATACAAAAATTTCAACAAGATGTAATCGAAACACATGCATTTTAATAAAAGCAATACAATATAAAAGGCAACACTCTTATTAAATCAAATACATTGAGTAGAGAGATACAATATAGAGTTTCCACACATATCATTACACATGTTATCATGAAATAGTTCATTTTGTATATTCAAGTATTCCTAAAAATTTAAACATAAAATAAAGATATGCCGTAATTGTAAGAGAAATTAATATTAATTTCTGAATTGAGAAAGTTTATAAATATAATGTAAAACTATTGATTAAATTTTACCCAGAAATTTTTATTATTAAGCTTTAACAAACATTTATGAATAGAATATTATAATGAAAAAAAAGCTCTTAATATGGAAAGAATCAGGAGTCTCCAAGATGGCAAATACACATGCAAAGATAGATTTTTACATCGATACTTGATATTGAGATATTACATTTATACTACCAATTAAGAGAAGTTTTCATTCTTTTATAAATAAAACTTATTCTGTATTCTAAAGTGAAAAGTTTGTGTACAAATTTTTAGATTGTCTTTACTTACTTTATTATATTGTTACTTTATTATAGGTTGACAGACAGAAAATTATTTTAAATAAATGCCTATAAAAATTGTATTAACTTAAATTTAGCCGACTAACACAAACAAAAAGTAATTTAAGTACATTTGCATATTAATTTTAGTTATTTTATATTACATAATTATTATATACATATAGTAAAAATAATATAAAAGTAAAATAATTTTCTATGATTGTATATTAAACATTCATTCATTGACTATAATTGTATATTGAACATTCATTGTCAATCACACAAGCAAAAATTGAAAAATAAAAACACAAACATAAATAAGCTTTTCTGCGTAAAGGCAATAGTGATGATGTGTTAACTTATGTATGTGGCGGACAGTTAACACAGCCGCACATACGCCAGTGGCAGTCGAGCCTCTCGGCGACGAAGCAAGGGATCCGTGCCGTAAACGCCGTCCACCCAGTTTTGCTGCGGTAGGTGGAGCGAAGGCACGGATCCCTTGGTACCGACTGGTGCAGATACTCACCGGGCATGGCTGCTTTGGGTGAGTATCTGCACCGTCAGCGGAAGACACCAAGATGTCATCATTGCGACGCGAGGAGGACACGGCGGAGCATACGTTGGTGGGAATGCCCGCCGGGCAGAAGGACCGCCGTGTCCTCAAAATGTAATGAGGGACGTGTCTTCTCGCTGTAGTAAGGAGGATGGTAGAGACACCGGAATGTTGGCAGGCAGGCGGTCTCTTTCTGCAGAGACAGTGTGCTCACGAAGGAGGCCGCCGAAAGAGAGAGGGGAGGCGGACGCAAGTGCCCTCCTCTCAGAAGGAGGAAGGAGTGGCCCGACGGCAATACGCCCGTCGGGACCCAGCTCCTAAGTCTCCCTTCTCCAGGGGGATCGCAGGGAGGCGGATGTGGGGACATCCGCTCCCCATTACCACGCGATCCCTAAGTAGGAACAGGATGCGTGCATGGGCCCATATAACTTTTTCAAGGGGCAGAGGCATATACTTACAAGGAAGGTGTCGAAGTGTCCCCCTTCCGATTTTACGAAACTTCTAATATGTTGTTCTCCAGATCAAAATAGGGATACGTTTTTTTTTATACGTGCCCACGGCTTTTAAAAGGTGAAATATCACTTTAAGAAAAATCGTTTTTCTCTTTTAGTGAATATCTCGAAACTAAGAAAGATAGAACAAAAATTCAAGCTGGGTGATGACATTGAGTATCATAAAAATATGTGAAAAATTTTTATTTTTATTTTTCAAAACAACCTTACTTCTCTAACTTTTTCAAATTTTGAATTTTTCACCAAATTAAAGTTATTTTTACAAAATTCATCCATGTATATTAAAAGTTATTTCGTAATATCATTTTCAAGAATTAATTATAAACGCCTCCATTACATACATACGCTATTTGTGTCCGGTCCATGCGCTCGATCTCTTTGCGCAACACGTTTTCCTGTAATCAAAAGATGACGAATATACTTGGAGGACATATCCATATAATCACGAAAGTTTTCATCACATATAGCTTGAGCACTTTATATAAAACTTTAAAACAAGTTTAAAGGTCTGAAGATTGAATAATTTTATCGTTAGGAGAAATATAAATGCCGTCGCTTTTGAGAGCATCAGTTTAATACATAACATCGTACATTTTATTGTGTACCGTTAATTAAATTGTGTGAAACCATTAATTGTTGTAATTTTATAGATATTAATATATTTTTGTAATGTAAATATTGTCTGTTATTAATGTGATCTATTAATGTTTTATATATATACTAATATTTGTATATATAGCAATAATATGCTCTGTATATATATGTATATATATATACTTATGTCAATCAACTTCACTTTGACAACCAATTTTTAGTACTAAATTGGCTATTTTGACGACA